>VDFB02323364.1:194571-233954 GCA_007258455.2 Sequoia sempervirens | reverse complement strand
AAAAAGACGTTTTTATGAAGCCTTCTGTGAAAATCGCCCAAGATTTCTTTGAATAACTGATAATTGTGAACTTTGATCGGCAAAAAGATATGTTAGGTAAAATCGCCTCTGTGAATTGATGAAGATTTTGCCTCTGACTGGAAGAATTCGCCTTGGAATTGAAAACCACGAATTTCTCCTCTTGAAATTTGTGCCTTTTTAAATATGAAGAAATTCGAATTTCCTTGAAGAAAATACGAATTTGTATGATTTGAATTTGAGGATTCGCCTTTTGATATATTAAAATCCACCTTTGAATCTTTGAAGGATTGCGAATTTAATTGATAATTGAATACGCCTTTGAGAATTTGGAATTGCCTTTGAGAATCAAGGAATTGCGAATTGCTTTGGAAGTTTGAATTACTTTGAAGATATGCGCCCTTCTTTGAAATTATGAGAAATCACGAATTTATCTTTGAATTTTGCGCCTTTGAGGAATTACGATTTTGCCTTTGAATATTAATCTCCTTTAACAAAATTCGAATTCTCTGAAGTTGCTTTGATAACTTCGATTTCCCTTTGAAAATATGAACTTGAAATTGAAAACCACGAATTCACTTAAGATTAAATATCTCTTAATGAAATCGAATTTTCTCTTTGAAAGCTTTATGAATAACAATGAAGATGACGCCATGTATAAATAAGAAGAAATTCGCACTGAATTGTGACTGCAAGAATTCATAAACCCTAACTAGAATAGAAAACCTTTGATTGGTTGCCTTTCAGTTCAACAGCCACTGACTGGAAGTTCAAATTTGAAAATAATAATAAAATACTTATTATCATGCAATGGCGCTAAAAATAGACATATTTTGAACTTCAGTTGACAAACTGGTTGAAGCTCTGAGATTCATCTTTTGACTTTACTGATTCCGAAAATTCATCTCTTGAGCACATAGGCGTCCATTTGCTCAAGATACTTCATTTTTTACTAACTCCCTATTTAATAGCTGACAACACTGTCACGACTGGCCAACTTCGACACTGATTTCCGGATGACCGGATGATGCTAAGACTGTTCTGAAGAATTCGTCGGAAAGCCTACTGAACAAGGAAGAAATGTCTGCTGGGAGACATAACTGCAAAATCGATCGTTTAACCCCTTGAAAAAATAGGCGCACCTGATTAAATTGCTTTACGGGTTCCAGACTTAGCCATTTCCCTAAACTGCCATCTGATGCTTCAAACGGCTGCTGACGGTGAACGGCGAACCCTGCTGATACGAGACGAAGCTCACTGCATGACTAGAGATATTCTGCATCCGATGACTGTATGCACGACACCTGAAAGCTGTGTTAAGGGCCTTAAAAAGAAAAGCGCCCCTAGCTCATGGTTGCACTTTTGTCATTTCGACGAAAATCAAACATCATCAAAATACCCTATTTTGACAGTTGATATCTGGAGCTGGGATGACCCGATTCCGGCATTATTTGTTTTAACGGACAACCAGGAGGGCCCTTAAGAGAAGTCACTGGAGGCGACGAGGCAAGAAAATTGCTTCTAAGACCTCAAAAACTCCAGTGCGTATTTTATTTATGTTTACCGCTCCCAGACTTAGCCATTTTCTGGACGTTTTCGGACATCTTCACCTTGTAATATTACACAGAGACCTCGCACGCACGAGCGACTGCCAAATGCTGAAGGTTGACGGCTATGCTCGTTGGAAAGATAAATTGATTACGCTCAATAGTCGTGAAGACTTCGAATGCGAACGGGCTCATCTGACCAGCCTAAAGGCTGGGCGCCTTAAGACTGCAGAAATACACTGAAAATCATTTGTTGGTCCGCCCGTAAAATTACGTGCTTGGTAGAATCTCTGCCACGACCACCAGGAACGTCGGATCGACAGGCTGAATGATGCATTGCAGAGCTGGGCAAGAATACTACTGATGTCGTGAAGACTCTATCTGCAAATTCTGGCATCTGGAGGGTCCTTTAAGCCAGCGCCCCTGGCTTGTACTTGCACTGGGCATAAACGGAGAAGCTCAAAAACATGAAAACTCCATTTTAAGCTGATCTTTGGATGACTGCCGCCTGAACTCTGAGAGTCGGATGACTGCGCTTGATATCTCGTCGATAAGCAAACTAGTTGTGAACGGATTGACTGCATCTGGCATCAAAACTGTCGAGATTTACCCCCTCCTTGAGATGGGCGCCCTCAGGCTAGAGGCGCGCTTTTGCCTGAAAAGAGCAAAATTTACATCTCCTAAAATTTAGAGATTTTACCTTCTGTCGTGAATAACTGGAGCTGTGAGTCTCGGAACGCCTCGCTGGATAACTCGACGGATAGCCAGGCTGATTCTGAAGAGATTGACTGGATGCTTGAGCACTTCAGACAAGATCTTGTCCTCCAAAAAACTGGGCGCCCCTGAGCTATACTTGCACTTTGAGGCTTTTCCTCTGAAAAATCTCCATGATTTGATCACTGAAAACTCTGTCTCGATCATTGAAATGACCGTCTGCAATATGAAATGTCATCGTGAGATGCTCCTCCATCGTGAAAATCTTCATTTTGAGTCTCTGCTTCAGGTTTGACCAATATAACTGACATTGACTGACAAACTATTGACAAAAACTCCATGCTTGACATTGCCCAAAACTGCGTTTTACATCAAATTAGCAAGGTTTAGACTTTTAAATGCAAAATGCCTTGATGAAGCAAAAAAATTTGGTTTGGGTACAACACGTTTAGAGCAAGAAGATTTTCCCTTTTCTCTCAACGAAGATTTGAAGACCCAAACAACATGCTTTTTTGGTGTTCTTTGTGATTCCAAGATCAGTGAGCAAGGAGCAATGCTTTTTCAGGCTCCAAACTTCTAGGGCGTTGCTTTTTCAAAACAACCACTCAAATTTTTCCATTTCTGATCACATGGGTCTCTCTCGCTTTTTCATCCTATTGAACATTGAGAAACTTTTCCCTCTTCTAGAAACTGTATTTTGGCTGCTTTTTTAGGATGGATTTAGCTTTTTCAGTTTCTAAGCATTTAGGTTTCTCTGGAACGTGATTCTCTACAAAACCCAAGTCCCAGCTTTTTTTGGAGAAATTGTTTTTTCAAAGCAAATCAACATTCTATTTTCAACAATCTACAAAAGTTTTTGAACCTAGTCAAGCTTACAGTCAAAAATCAAGGTTTTCAGCTTGCAACACTCTCCACTTGAAATCAAGAACAAATCAGCTTTTTAGCGGATGTGGTTGAGATTTAAAGTAGAATGAACTTGAAGCTTTCTCCAAGCTTTCGTTCCATTCTTATCTCACGCTTTCTTCCTATTCTCGGCTCAAGCTTATCCCATCTTTGAGAGAGAAAAGAAAACAAGTTGTAATAGTTGGCACTTTCCCTATTTTTATGTTGTCATAGGTTGTTAGATAGTTATCTTGTTTTAGTTTTAGAAATAAAACTTGCATGATGACAAGTCTTAGTTGTAAAAGCAAGGAGATTCTAGGTCTCCCTACTCTTCTGCTTGTGTATAAATAAGGGCAGCCTTGCCTATTATTTTCTTAACCATGCTTGTGATAACAAATTGTTGAGCCTATTTTGCTTGCAAGTTGTTTAGTTTCAGTTCACTTAGTGTAAAAACAAGTTTGCAAGCCTTTTTTAGCTGCAAGTTTTTGTTCAGTGCGTGTGTCTTGAGTCAATGTATTCTAGTTTGAGGGCTAAACTGTAAGCCTATTTTTCTACAATCTTGTTGTTCTAGAAGTGTAGTCTTTTGTTCCTGAAATTTAAGAGAATAAAGTCTTGTGCCTGCTTTGCTGCCCTGATATAAAGTCTCAGATTTCCATTTATTGTGTTATGCTTATATGATTTCCATTTCAGCTTGCATTGAAAGTAAGTAGATGTATGTTGGAAGAAATTTTATCTAAGTATCTATGTCAAAGAATCAAACCTTGTTCATTTCTAATTATCATGCTCTGTGTTTACTCGAGTAATTAGAAACGTCATTAGAGTAGGCTTAGTCGTAGTTGAACTTCTAAAACAGAAAATCTCAACTACAACGCTTGAGTTTTATAACTTTGTGCTCTTAGTTGAAAAAAAAGATAGGAAAATTAGTTTTAATTTACTTTCTTAAGCAACATCAGCAAAGAGGGAGCTTTCCCTCCTAATTCGAAGAGCAATTTATCTGGGCATAGTTGTCTATTTCTAATCCGCATTCCAGAGGTGCGAATTGAAACGCGACAACGCCAACAGTTTTTTGGCGCCCATTGTGGGGCACGAGGCATAAAACTTCAAGAAAGCTTATGCTCTATGACACGGGAATGACCATTTGGCACCCTATTGCGTGATCCAACCAAAAGCAATGGGTGATAACAACAATAATGCTTGCAAGAATCTGAGACTTCCACCCCCATTACCTTGGGGTAACAGCATTGGACCTTTGGCTTTGTTGGTAAATCATGAGTTACCTAAAGGGTCGAGGAAGCACTTTCCACGGTTTAATCACCTGGATCCAGGCATTATTACAAGCTGGGCAACTATGAGCGAGAAATTTTTGGCGAGATTCAAGCCTATTGAAGATAGTCATTGGTTGTTTGCCCAACTTGCAAATTCAAAGATGGAGTACAACGAGCCCATGAGGGATTTTTTTGCAAGATTTAATCATCTTGTTACACGACTTTCTTCTACACTTAATCCATCACCGAAGATTCTGATGAGTTGCTTCATAAATGCTCTTCCATCAGAGATAGCCTTCTTCCTCAAGACGACAAAAGAAACAGAATTGACGGATGCACAAGAACACACCATCGAGTTGGAGGATAATATGATTACTTCCGGCAAGATGAAGGATTCAATCAAACCTCTAGTTTAGAGTTCTACGGATCCACTGCTATAGAAGGTAGCTAATGAGATGCTTGCACTACCACCACCACAATATCAACCTCCACCACAGTATCAATTTCAGCAACTTACCAGTCAAATAAATAGTTTTCAACCTTACAACAATTACTGGCCACGGTTGCCAGCACCTCCACCAAGACCAACAGTTGAAGCTACACAAAATGCAGTATTTTGTTCTTTCCATGACACTGACGCACATACCGGTACTACATGCCCCCAGAACTTAAGAGTGAATCAAATTATGGGATATGTTGATGCTGCAACCAGTTCCAATTTTGTCTCAACACCAAGTTTGAATGTTGTCTCACCACAAACAGACAACTTCGATGGCGACTTTGCTCTGGGATACTTTCAAAATGATCCCGTTATTGAAGAAAAAGAACACCTACACCACTACTCTCTTACAGCAAATCATGTAAGACACTCTTTGCTTGTGTTTACAAGTGCTCTGCACTTGCAAGTGCAAAAGGATGAAGAAGAGAGGCGGAGAACTAAAGAACAAGTTAAAGAAGCGATTGCTCAAGACCCATCTCCAACCAATTTTGACATTGTAAACTCCATGATGAAGACCAAGGTTAAGATTTCATAGTTGGAGTACCTTCGTGATCATCCTGAGTAGCTGGACAAAATAATACATGTAATGAAAGAAGCTTCAATTCATCCTACATTGCTCGAATCATCCGTTCCAGTGGAAGAAAAGCCCAAACCTTTCTATATATCTTTGTATATAGGAGGATTCAAACTGAGCAATTGCATTATTGATTCAAGAGCCTCAGACAACGTGATGCCTCTAAAAGTGATGAATGCATTGGGACTCTCATGCACAAAAACTCAGAACGAATGTTATTCACTTGAGTCTAAGTCGGTGCCATTGGTCAGACAATTAGAGAACGCTCAAGTAAGGTTGACAACTTGTCCAAAGAAAAAGATAATGATGAATATCCTAGTGGCTGACATTCCAGCTAGCTACGGGATGTTGCTGAGCCAGAGCTTTTGCAGAGATCTTGGTGGTGCAATACAGTTAGATTGGTCTTCCACAACCATTCTTGTGAAGGAGGGAAAATCAAGATAAAACTTGAGCCCAAATCCTGATTCATGGTGGTGAAAATCCCAAACCCCCCAACCCAAATGCTATATCAAGGAATGGGTCTTTGTAATTATGCGACGCTGTCAAAGATAGAAACTAAAGACTAGAACATTGCTTGTCCTAAAAAAAACCTAACATAGGATACAAAGTTATGGACAATGCAATTTGATTCCTTACAAATCTGCTTTTCCTTTCTTCAATGGATATGCTTTCCTTAGCGTACCAATCTACGGACCGAAGTGGCTGCAAGTCGATTTGGTCTCTAAAAAATTTGGGAAGTATGATGTCCCCATCATCATCAAATTATCCTTCAACATCCTCTGACAAGAACTTAGCGATGTGTGGAAGGGTGAACCTGTTGTAGTTGCGCCTTCGCACTTCGAACTCGTCTTTATAGCTAAACCAACAATCCTCCATGGAAGTTTTATGTGAAGAATGATGGCCAAGGCATGTTGAAAAGTGACCCTAAGGGTCATATGAGCGTCTTTCAATGAGAAACTTAAGGTTAAGTTTTGTCATCTCGTTGCTCATAGCCTTGGCGTCAGCTGTTGATTTGCATCTACAAATACCCATTTGAAAAGGAAAGTTGGCAGTTGTCTTACGTTTGTTGCACATAAAGGTGTGGACTCCATGCAACTGTCATAGAAATTCCATGAATACCACTTTATCCAATGGATAATAGGGTAACATGGCTAGAATACCTAAGTATCCATAAACGCAAATGTAGGTAAAAGTGGGGAACTAGATGAACCAATCTGCCCAATCTACCATTGCCAACTTGGCTGCTGGTGAGATGCATACATGTGACTCGTGATCAAGGTCCCTTACTGTGTGCATCAGGAACTGATCATTCACTCGCTTGACGTGTCATTTTGATTGTGTGAATTCAAGCTACGAGAAATGTTGATGAACCTTCTGCACACCCAAAGTTCCTACAGTATTCAACCCTCTAAATTGGCCATGAAAGGCTATCGGATATATGTGGTACAAACACATGCGGAATTCATAGGCCTTGAAGAAATTAGTCATTTGGTTGTGGAGAATGTCTCTGATCAAGGTAGACCAGTCATAGTGTTCTTTGTTGTTGACAAGTTGAGCTATGATGTAATACATCCATGGTTGATACTTGTTTTGTTAGGATTCAGGAAAATCATAGCAATAAACATCAACAATTTTATGTAGAATAAATAACCCAAAAATAACAATGAATAACACAAAAAAGATCAACACAAAAATTTAACGCGATTCACCCAATATGGGCTACATCTACAAAAACGCAGCCACCCAAAGATTTTATTATCCAATGCAAAACATATTACAATCTCATGAATTACACACCGCAACTTACATCCTAGCCGCTTATAACAAGCTTTTTGGAAGCTTCCAGAATTAGGGTTTTACAAAGTCATTTTTCATTTGACATGTCAACGGTAAAACCTTGATGTGTTGACGTGTTTCGAACCCCTACGAGGATAAGTTATGAGTGTACAGTATTTTCATGATCAGTCGCCACATATCAACAATCTCCCACTTGGAGACTGATCGGGCTCCACACCAAACTATTTCCCACTTGAAGACTGATCTTGGACGACATCACTGCACTTGCAATTCCCACTGGATTACAAGTCTAGCTAGTTTCTTATATCCACCATTATCAGTCATGAAGGCCAATAGAAATTGAAGAGGAAATTAGTTTTTCCCATGTAACCGCCTTTGTGAACATATCTACAGGATTCTCACTTGTGTGAATTTTCTCCAGCTTCAACTACCCATCCTCCAAAATTGACCGAATGAAGTGGTATCTGAGCTATATGTGCTTAGTTTTTGAATGCAAAGCTGAGTTCTTAGCAAGATGAATGGCACTTTGGATGCCAGTGTACAAAGGGCTATCTTCTTGTCATTGTCCCAATTCCTTCAAAAAATGTTGTAACCAAATCATCTCCTTGCTAGCTTCCATAGCAGCAACATACTAACTTCAGTGGTTGAAAGCGCAACAACCTTTTGCAGCCTTGAAATCAAACTAACTGCAATACTTCCTACAGTAAAAACATACCTTGTAGTACTCCTACTATCAATATCACTTGCCAGATCAGAGTTAACATATCTATTGATGTGATTTTTATGACCGCACCAATCAACAGAACAAAGTTGTCCGAAGGCTACTCCATTCTCTTGATCAAAGTATTCCGTGCGCTAAGATTGTGAGAAAGTTTGCACGTTCAACTCCAAGGTTCTGAAATACTTGGAATACCCTCAGTTGGTTTGATGTGAATTGCAGTTTTCACGAGGGGACTTACACAATTGTTCAGGATACTTGCAATTAACAGCAAATAGATGATTGGAAGGGATTTGTGCAACACGGATGATTTAGCAATAAGTATGCTTTCCTAAGATTAACCGAAAATGAACGGAAATTAAATGAGTGTAAGGGTAAGAAGATTCTAGATTCTACTCTAAGGTGGGATGTGGGATCAATCTTAACAACTTCAACCAAACTCTGTTCTGCCTCACGTTTGGACAGCTTACACAAAGTACGTGCAATCTTCAAAGGGATAGCGAGTAATTTTCAAGTCACAACCCAACATCAAGATACTATCAAAACGACACATACCAAGGCATGAGTTACAACTGAAGTTAAGTTTATGAAATGCTGCAGTAGACCACGCAAGGCAAACTTGCTGTCAGCAAGCCGCTAGTGGTATGGAATGAAATGAAGTGCCTTGATCAATGCCACACATCCACAGCTACTATCTACTTGCATGAAATGAAAATGCTACTTCTTAAACTACTTTATGCTATCTTACGCTACTTGGAATTGAAGGGACGAAGAAACCTTCCTAGCTAAACACAATGAAGATGAATTTCACCATCAATGAAAAGATATTCTATTATGAAAATGTTACACAACAATCTCTTACAAAAATTTTCAAAGGAAAACTTTTCCTTCTCCTCCAAACTATGCTAAACCATCAAGCAAAATGTCTACTCTGCTCTACTCTCTGGTCAGATCTCTAATCTCTAGTTCTGATTCTAATTCTAATGAATTACAAATGAGGGGGACTCCCCCTTTATAGATAGCCCAGTCCAAAGGATGGCTAGGGTTACAATCAAAAGAATGGCTAAGATTAAGCCATCTCAGCCCTAACCCTAAAAACTGCCAGAATGGGGAGTGGTACATTAAATGAATCAAAGATTCCCACTCACTCCCAAAATAGTAAAGGCAATTAATTCCCACAATCACTCTTCTAGAAGATCATCGTCCAGTAGTGCATTCCCATTCTCCTTCTCTCTGGCTGCAAACTCAATGAATCTAGCAAGTACAGCCTCAATCTCCTGAACTGAAATGGGTGGAATGCAATCGAGTTGGAACTCTAACACCGTGACTGACTGTTCATGCCGTGCACAAGATTTTCTCCAAGCAACTAAGGAATCCTGCGTGGTCTGGATCAAGCTGGAGAAAGTGGAAGTGTTCTCAAAGTCATCCTGTATGAAGGTCTTCACCTCTGAAAAGAAAGGCACCAGCCTACCCCTCAAATTATCAACAATCACCTCATCTGGATTCAACCGCCTAGCAAATATAGCCTTGAAAGTATTCTGGACTCCATCAATGATATTGGCCATGGCCTTCCGTACTCTAGTTGAATCCGCCTATGCTGTGTCGAAGAAACCACGTCCCGTGATTGCTGAAGAATACCATCTAGAAAAATCATACCTGTCATTCTCCTGAATGACCCCTCCATCAATCAGCAACTGCAAAGGAACATGTCTCAACGCCTCAAGACGCTGAATAACTTTGCTCTAATAAACAGAAGCATCATCCCAAGCCTAATCAACTGCCTCCATCTATGCCAAAATACTAGAAGCCTACTGAAAAGCAAGAGCAAGGTCCTCCATGAACTTCTCTGTCTCAACACGAACTCTCATGACCCACTTGTCTGCCTCCTGTGCCATCTTCCCTAACTCCAACAAGCCACTGATTGACTCTCTAGGTATGTCAATTGGAAGCTCTATCGCTGGAATCTCCTACCCATGAGGATGAGACAACTGCTGCATATATCCTATCAAAGCCCTATGCTCTCTTTTCAACTTCTTGTACTTTCCTTCCTTTTTAAATAATTTGTCCTTGAGGGCGTGGTAGGAGTTATCACACTCCTCTACAATCTGTGCACCTGTGGGGCATCCCAACTCCAGAGTTGTGACCACATAGTTTTCGGGTACTGCTTCATCTCGGTCACAATCAGCCTGTGGCACTGCCATGTGAAGGGTGCGAGAGCCATCCTCTTCAGTCGAAATCTTTGAAAATTTTCATGCTCTCTTCTTCTGTGGAGGTGTGTTGATCCTGTTCAAAAACTCTTCCATTTCAATTGCTGGATCAATCTCTTCGCTGGGGCTTCTCCTCATCCTATCTCTGAGCCAATTAGGTACTGTATAGTGTATATCAAATGGCTGTTGTTCTTGTGCCTCTACTTCACAGACTTGTTCAACTTCTATATCATTCTGGTGAGGCTCATCGTCCTCAAGTGGTTGAGTATCTCCTAAAACTATATCATCATCCTCCAAAGCCGTCTCTAATTCTTGCTGAAACTGAGGGTCAGTAGTAGTCCCCTCATCATCTTGCTGATCATCTCTAGTAGATGCGTTGACGCTCTGGCCAACTGACTCTCTGTGGTGGCTAATTATTTTTCTGTACCACTTGTACCTGATTCAATGCATTTCTTTGATCAGCAAATAAAGAAACCTCCTCTATGCTTGGAGAACGTGTCTCCAATGGTGTGGGTGATTCAACTGCAACTCTTGGAGGTTCCGGCTGAACAGGCTCCTGCCAAACTGGCTCTTTCCTTCTAGATTCTAGACCTCATGTGATTTGTTTCTTCCTGCTGGTGGTGGGTGTCCTGTGATCTCCCATCAAATTGTAAGTCAATGCAATCGACCTACTCTTCAACCTGCTCACACGTTTGTCAATCCATGCTCTGGTAAATGTCAAGACTGGAATGGAGAGTGTGTCCAAGTCAGCAACCTCCAGTTCTGACCAATCCGGGAGTGGAAGTGGAGTATCTCTCACTGCTTCATAATCGGGATGGACAATGTTCATGTCCTCATTTACCTGGTCTGGTACCGGAATGACTTCACACTCCTTGATCATGTTTATTGGCAACCGAGAGAACATTCTTTTCCTGACTTCAGCCTCATCCGACGCATCAGCCCAATAATCCTCAATATTTGCCTTATGTTTAAATCCCTATAGTACCCATTTGATGTTGTTATGCAGATCATAGTGTTGTCGACTAGTGTTGTCGACTGGTGTGATATGAAAAGTGATAAAACTGAAGCTCGCTCTTAGCTTCTCTAGCTGCCTGTAATGAAGGACACACTTCATCGAAGTTGCCCATGACAATTGGGAAGTCAACACCTCCCTTCCTCTTTTTCTTTTGAATCTTATCGTAGGCAACCAATTGCCTAGATATCTCTAACATCAATATTCTGTTGGTTGGGTACTTAGGTAGCCTATATGGATATGACAAAAATCCTTGCAACCTTATGTAAGAAAACTTTGGAAATTGTATAAACCAGCACCCATACCTCTCAATCAATTCTTGGGCCTCTCTTGAGATCTTGTGATGCATCTGTTCCTGAAGCAATCTCATGATGTGCATGGTGAAGGCGTCATTGACACGCTTGTAATGAGTGGTACTAGTCAAGTGCAACTGCGGACAAGCCTCATGAATTTTAAACTGATGAGAACCACAGCCAACAAGCTCCTTCTATGAAATTCCTCTATATTTCGTCATATGAGCCAGCATGTAAATGATGTAAGAGCTCATATAGAATGTCTTTGTTCTTCTCAAGATCAGAAGTTGCTCGTGCAAATTGTCACTGATCATTTCAGCCCAGTTGACTTACTCCTTTCCTTCCAGCACGAGGTTGATGTAATAGAACATCCATGGCTCAAAAATAAATGACTGTGGGCAACCTCCAACTCGACTCAGCATCATGATAAGATCATAATACTCCTACTTCAAGTCATATGCTATGATTTGTCTCGGCATCCTTCGTACGAGAAGGCTTGGGGTTGCTCATCTAGTGAGTATTGATCGTTTCTGTACATCTCTCGAATGCAGAAGCATACATTTGCTTAGCTCGCTCCCTCGATTTGTAAATCATGTTTCTATGCACTGGGATTCCAAAAGCTTCACCAATGGCAGTAGGAGTAAGGTTGGCGAGCACTTGTCCATCTGGTGACATGATTGACTTGTGATCCTTCTCATAGCAGTTGGCGCACTCCATCATTAGCTTCGAACACTGAATGGCTGGTGGGAAACCAACAGCCGCATATAACCCACTTCAAATAATGTTGTGTGAAGTGTTCGAAGGTCGATGATTACCAATCCCCAGCATTCAATTCTTGAAAGTCTCTAGGTTGACGGAGCCCAAATTCATATCTGCCAGCTTGCCTAACTTCGAAGTAAATTTTGACTCCGGTAAGAAAGACTTGCTCAACTTCTTTATAACAGCTTGCCTAGATGCACCATTGTTATCCTTGCCAGTTGTCCTTGCCTCAGCCATCTGCAAAACAATAAACATCCATCAGCAAATTAACTTAGAAAAATAAATAAAATACTTTGCAGGGCTGCCAATCGACTTCAAGAAGTTGCAATATTATTTCTCGTTCGCAAACCTCAACTTCTTTCTTCAACAAATTCGAGCTTCAATACTTAGAAAATTTCTAAGCAAGCTTTAGCAACTTCACTTCACACTCAGCAACTTCAAGCCTTGATAAAATCGTCCACTTTACTTCAGCAGTTGAACTTTTAAATTCGCACTCAGCAATTTCAAGTAGCTTGGTAAGTGCGCACTTCCTTAGCTTCAGCAACTGCACTCTTTGAAAATCGAACTTCTCACTTGCATTGCAACTTCAAACTTTAGCAACAAAATCGAGCTTCAGCAACTCACAAGTTTCAACCTTCAACAAATTCCTCTTCAACAAGTTTGGAACTTCAGTCTTAGCAACAAACTCAACACTGGACTCAGAGCAAATCGAACTTTCTCCAGCTGTGAAAAAGAAGTGAATGACCCTCAGCGCTTATAGGAAAATCAAATTCTGGAAGAGGCTAAGTTTAGCCAATGAATTAAATTTCCACTACTTCATTTGAATTTCCCTCCTTTGGTGTTTTTGACACTTGTCTTTCAACATATGGAATCTTATTCTTCTAGAAGTTCAACTTTGACTGGCATCTTTTGAATTCACTTCTGAAAATTTTAAAATTTAAATTCATCATTTAATCAATTTAATCAATTTCCATTCACCAGCCGAAGTTTTGTCTTGCAAATTTCAAATTTGAATCACCTCTGATGTTCTGGAAAATTCACCAGTGAGGAATTCAATCAAAAATATCTAGGCAATTCACTTTAAATTCGTTGTCGAAGCATTTTCCTTTCAAAAACCATTTTATTCAAATTTTCCTTAGAAAATTTTAAATTCTCCCTTAGGAAAATTTCACAATTCGAGCACCGATCAAATTCCTCATGCTGAAGGCCTCGGCGAAGTGCGAAAGACATAGAAATCCATTTCTCATCACAAATGTCCAGTACCCAGAAGAAAATTTTATGGAAAACGTGATGAATCCATGGCTACACAACGAACGGGTTCATTTAAATTTTTAAATTTTGAACCTTAGAAAAATAACTCCTCATGGAATTTAAATCTGTTCTTCTCATCCGTGAACATCTTGTTGCTCTGACTTGAAAATTTTTATCAATCCTGTAGTGCTAACATCTTCTGACTTCCTTACTTGAAAATTTGCTCGTGCTTCAGGAAAATTCATCACCTTCAAGGTCTAGGCGTATTTTCTAAAGGAAGAAAATATTTTTCCTTAGAAAAATTTTAAATCACCTTGAAAAAAAATTTGCCTTAGGAAATTTTGTTCAACTTTGTTCACCTTGCCTGTGAGAAAAATTATCAACTTCACTTAGAAAAATCTTCCTGCAAGCACATCATACTTAACATATTTTACTTCCATCATCTTCAACGCCTTACAATATTATATTCATCACCTCAACACCTTGGGTGCATATCCAACTTGAAGGTGAACATTAAAACTTCATCACGCCTAGCATATTTAAATCTCTCCTCTTTGTGTCTTGGGCACATATCATGTATGAAGAGGGACAAGCCTTAAGTCTACGCCTTAGTAATTTCACCACTAGGCATTTTTAGCGCCTTACAACTTTACCTTATAGGCTTAGCATTTCCAATGCCTAGCAACACTTACATCACCTTGCATTTACTTCACCACCCTAGGCGCATATCACATTTGAAGGAGAATATTGACCACGCCTAGCATATTTCATCTTTCATCTTCACTTTTACTTTGTTTACCACCTTACATTCACTTTTACTCACTTCAACTTGGGCGCATATTAGCATGTGTGAAGGATGACTCTTGGACTTCCCCGTTTTTGTCTTCACATGGCCCCATTTGGGCGCATTTAGCCATGTAAGGAGGATGAACTTTGTTGACTTGTTGACTTCTTGTGAATTTGGGCGCATTTTAGCATGGGAGGAGGACGAGTTTAAAACATGGGCGCATATTTGATGTCATGAAGGATGAAACACATTCTTCGCCACCTTGTGACCTTTCAACTTCCTTTATTTTGTCCTCACATGCCCTCATTTGGGCGCATTTTGCTATGCTTGAAGGATGAACGCCTTTGACTCCTTTCTTGAATCTTTGACCCCCTCTTGAGATGGGTGCATTTGGAGGGTGGTGGAGGATATCTTGCCTTAGAAAAAATTTTATGCTTCACACTCTCAAGGTGGGCGCATTTGGATATGTGTGCAAGATGAAAAACTTTGACTTCCTTGACTTTTTTGTTGCATGAGCGCATTTGGGCCTAGGAGGAGGACAAAGTTTTATACTTAGAATTTTTTCATGCTTGGCATTACCTTGAGGGCGCATTTTGCCTAGGCAGGTGGATATTTCTCATACTTAGAAATTTTTTCATCACATGTTGGAGATGAGGGCGCATTTTGGGGTAGCTACAAGACGAGACCAACACTTAGAAAATTTCTTGATGCCTCTACCACCTTGGGCGCATTTCCTGGGTGCTGCAGGATGAAATCCAATACTTAGCCATTTTTTCTTCGTCTTCGCCAGTTTATCCATGCCTTGCTATAAATAGTAAGTCCTTCAATTCTTGCATCTCTGAAGCTCAGAATGATTTGAAATTTTGAACGCTAGATCCTCACGACTTCATCAACCTGTTGACACTGCTATTTCAGGTTGGCTTGCTATTTTTAGCCCATTTCTAAAGGTGGTTTGCTATTTATAGAAACTGACTGCTTCTGATATCTCCGCAACTCCGTTTGATTTGAAATTTGAAAGAGGTGCTCCTCACCATGTGGTCTGCCTGCTGACATCGACGTTTACAACTGATTTGCTATTTTTAGCCTGTTTCCAAAATGACTTACTATAAATAGTAAGTGCTCTGTTTGTCTTCAAATTTTACCAGCAGATAGCTTGAAGGATGTTGATCATGGTGGTTTACACCGGTTTTCAAAAAATTTGACTTTTTACCCTTGTTTTCGGGTCTCAAAGCTGGAAACCCTAATTTGCTCTGCATACATATCAAATGATCTTCGTTTGTTCTTGTTTCTGCTGCATTGCGATTAGCTCGTGATTTTGAAGTGCTGGGAGGCGACTGCCGGGATGCACCTGCTAAAAATAGTAAGTTGCTAAATTAGTGACCATCTCCATTTGCATGTCACATCACTGCGAAGCTCTCAAAAAACCCATAAGAAATATGCAAACTTGCAAAGAAAAACCTGACATGCAAACCCTAAAAATAGCCTCTAAAGGCTAAACTCTAAAAGTTGTCATCTCATTTTGCATGTTATACTGTCGTGAAGGTCTCAGAAAACCCAGAAGGAATCCTCAGACATGCACTGAAAACTTTGCATATAGACCCTGAAATCTGCTCTGGAAGCTGAACTGCTAAAAATAGCAAGTTGTCGGTTTCAGCTCAAATTTTGCACACGAGTAGCTTAATGTGTTCTGAATGCAGTGTGACTGTTGAAACTTTGAAAGTGTCAAGAAAATGCTCCAAATTTCACACTTACTAAAAATAGTAAGCAGTTGGAATCCGATGAAATTTCAGTGGAAGCCTGCTGGAAGCACACTGACCTCATTGTTAGTCTCTATTTTCAATTTATTCACTTCATTCGACCTCAGATTGGCGGGAAAGTACAAACCCTAATTTCAGACTTGGCCAAATTCACGTTTAAGCTCAATGGCGGATACATCCCTAGAAAGGCAGATAGAAAAGAGACAAAAAGAGAGAGAGAGAGAGAGAAAACCCAAGCCAAAAGACCAGAATGGAGCAAAAATTTAGGGGGTTCCCATCTTGAATGGGGCGATGTGTGAAAAGGTCACAACAATATCCTTTTAGAGCAGAATTTGTTCATCCAAAACATAGTTTCTTTGAAGTAGTACCACTCAAATATCGGAGAATCTATTTTGCGGCATTCCAATGTTCCTTTCCCAAATTGCTCATATACCTGCTCACAACTCCCACTACATGTGCAATATCTGGCCTTGTGCATAGAATTGCATACATCAAGCTACCAATTGCTGATGCATATGGTATCTTAGACATTTTGTATTCCTCCTCTTGTGTCTTTGGACTCATCTCCTTAGTCAACTTACAATGACTAGGCAAAGTTGTACTAACTGCTTTTGCATTCTGCATGTTAAACCTTTTCAACACCACCTCTACATACTAACTTTGAGACAAAAATAATTTTTTGTTTGTCCTATCCTGTGTGATCCTCATACCAAGGATATGTTTTGTTACACCCAAATCCTTCATAGCAAATGAATTTGCTAATTTTTGCTAAAGTTCATTAATATGCTGCATTTTAGACTCGGCAACAAGCATGTCATCAACATAAAACAACATAATAGTATAGCTGCCATTATCCAATTTCTTAAAATAAACACAATAATTAGAATGTCATCTTTTGTAACCTTGTTCAGCCATAAAACTATCAAATTTCAAATACCATTGTTGAGGTGCTTGATTCAGGCCATACAAACTCTTCTTGAACCTACACACAAATTCCTCCTTACCCTTGACCTCATATCCCTGTGGTTGTTGCATGTATATTTCCTCTTCCAAATCCCCATGGAGAAATGTTGTTTTCACATCTAGCTGTTCAAGATGCAAGTCTTTTGCAACCACAAGACTTAGAATAGTTCTAATAGAAGTCATCTTTACAACCGGAGAAAATATTTCATCAAAATCTATACCTTTTTTTCTGTGCAAAACCTTTTACCATGAGTCTGGCCTTATATCTTTTATGGGCTCCATCTTCTTCCTTCAACCTGTAAACCCATTTATTTGGAAATTTTCTTTTACCTACATGTAATTGGACTAAGTCCCAAGTCTGATTTTGCAACAAGGAATCCATTTCCTCTTTCATGCCTAACTCCCACTACTTTTTTGGTATATACCTGCATTGCTTCTTCATAACCTTTAGGTTCACTAGAATCAGTTAATAATATAGAATATAATGATGGAGAAAATCTTTCTAGAGGTCTAGTTATCATTGTAGAATTTCTAACACTTGTAAGAGTCTATGGGATAACTTGTTGTTGAGCATCAGGTACCATTGGCATTTTATTTTCTAGAATCTCATCCAGAACCACATATTCCTTTTGGCCTGTTCATGCTTCTTTTCTTGCAGCTGATCCTTATACATGACCTTCTCATTGAATATAACATCTCTACTCCTAATGATTTTATGATTTTCATAATCCCATAACCGATAACCAAATTCATCTACTTCATATCCAATGAAGGTACTATTTTTAGACTTAGCCTCAAGCTTGGTTCTATTTTCATTATCAACATGGACAAAAGCTTTACAACCAAAGGTTTTTAGAAATGAGTAGTTTACCTTTTTATCCGTCCATGCCTCCTCTGGAATGTCGCCATTTAAAGGATTTGAAGGTCCTTTATTTATTAAATAAATAGCGATCTGTACAACATTTGCCCAAAACTATAAGGGTAGTCCATCATGCAATCTCATGCTCCTTGCATGCTCCATAATGGTACTATTCATCCTCTCAAACACACCATTTTCTTGTGGGGTTCCAGGAACCGTTTTCTACCTACGAATTTCATTGTATGAACAATAATTTTCAAATTCTCTGCTGCAATACTCACCTCCATTATCAGATCTGAGACACTTCAATTTT
Organism: Sequoia sempervirens; assembly: GCA_007258455.2. Taxonomy (NCBI): domain Eukaryota; kingdom Viridiplantae; phylum Streptophyta; class Pinopsida; order Cupressales; family Cupressaceae; genus Sequoia; species Sequoia sempervirens. Next base: position 215,739 of record VDFB02323364.1, on the reverse strand, counting down.
TTTCCTATCTCATTCTCAACCAAATATTTCCATTTTTTAAAAGTTTCAAATATTTATGCTTTTTTTTAGGAAATACACCCATGTTTTTCTAATTGCATCATCAATAAAAGTAACACAATAACAAGAGCCACCAAAAGAAGATACCTCAGCTAGTCCCCATACATCGGAATGCACAAGCTCTAATTTCTCACTCTTCTCTTTCCCAACTTTGAGAAATCAGACTCTTTTTTGTTTTCCATAAACACAATTTCCGCATAACTCCAAATCTATTTTAGACGTGATAGCAACTTTCTGAAGTGAGGGATCTTCATCCCTTTCTCACTCATGTGTCCAAGTCTATGGTGCGACAATTTTGTTTCAGTCTCTGCAGCAAGTGCTCTATCTCAATAGCAATTCTTTCTATAGCAGCTAAGGTAGAATAAGTATTACCAATACACAAATACAATGTGCCTACCTTTTCACCTTAGCTACTACTAATGCACCTTTAGTGACTGTGGATTTTAAAAAATCCTTCGAGTTCCCTTCGGGTGGATTATATTTTGCTAAGTCCAACCCGCGCCCTATACATTTGAATATCTTTGGTCCCCCCTTTTTTGAAAAGCTTCACTTAAATTTCTCCATGTTTCCACCGCATGCTCCTTGCAAAGATCTCCTCCCTTGCTTGTTCGGCGAGCTCCGCCATACTCCCACATGTCAGCAGTGCGGGCCTTTGAATGGTTGCTTCCCTTCACTTCCTTACCAAGCTTCGTCTGCGTGCCATGTAGCATCAATCCACAAACACTTTTTGGTAGACCCCACAGTCGGCGCTAGTAACTATCACGACCCCTCTTTTTATTGTTCGTATTTTACAATGTTTTATTAAATTAATTTATAATGAAATAAAAGTGTAAAGAAATAAAAGAATTAATTATATTTTAATTAGAGAATTTATTTTGCAAATAAATGATAATGAGTTGTTATTTTGAATATATATATTTTTTTGCAATTAAATGTTACCTCTTTGCTAACTATTTTGAATAAATATTTAAATTGCAAATAGAAGATATTTCATTATTATTTACTCGAATAGATATTCAATTTTGCAATTAATTTGGATACCCCTCAGTCCTTGGCTCTTAGCCGAAGAGGTTCAACCCAAGAAGGCTCGTGCTCCTGTATTGGGTAGCTACAATTAATTTGTGGATGACCTCCATCAAAAAAAAAAAAAAAATTGCAATTAAAAATGGTATTTTTATTAATAGATGAGGATAAATATTGTGCATGGAAAATAAATTTTATTATTATTATTTTCAAGATTAGGTATTTGGAATTGGGGAGAAATCTTTAAAAAAGGAAAATCATTAATGGAAATATACAATTGTTTTTCCAAGAACTTTCTTGCTTTGCTCTGAAAAAAAAAAGAATAATTGAAAAATGGCTGCCAAGAAGAGGGTTTCTGAAGTACAATAAACTAAAAATGGTGGAAAGAAGAGGAGCAATTAATACAGGGGCAAAGAGGAAAATTTACTACAGGAGATTTCCAACAATCGAGAACGTAAAAGAGAGGAACAAGAAAGAGGAAATTCTATCGGAAAGCGTTTTCTAGGTATTTGAATCCTCTTTCCAATGTATTTTAGTTTCAAATACGAACATTGATGAATTGCCTGTGCAAGTCTGTAATTTTTTTTATATAAATTTTATATATATTTATATAAATACATTTATATATATATGAAATTGTGCACTGCTACTACAAATTTAGAATTAAATTTCAACTACTGGTGTGGAACCTACAAATTGTCCTTTTACCTACAAATTTCCCTTTTAATTTGAACATATGTTTTCTAGAATACAATACTATTACATATATATATATATATGATTCGCTTTTACTTCCATCTGAAATGCTGGATGAATTTTTGAATTGGGGTTTATTTGAATTTATGTATGGGAAGGCTTTACAGCCCCCACCCCAGCCTTCGAGTCCCCATGTAATCAAAATAAGTTTTCATGTAAAGCCATTTTCCTTGGTTTGTAAACTTACTAGATACAACATTGTTGTAGCTAATATTTTTCTTCCAAAATCATGATCTTTGCTCTTAACCGGCCACGCATGAAAGAGAGCCATGACTGTAAAGATAGTAAAGTGAGAAATATGTTTCTTGATAATTGGATGCCTTCTGCATTCTCTTTTAAAGCATCTTTATACTTTGCCTCCTAATTCTCCAATATTTTGACATAAATTACTCAGTGTGTAGCAATTAAAAGGAAGCTCATCATGGATACTAATATTCTATGAGTCTCACCAGCTGCATTCACAAGTCTTTCAATGTGTTATCCCTGTAGATTTTACATGTTTTCTGTATAATTTATTTCCTATGTGCGCATAACTATACATATATATATATATAAGTGTGAATATATGTTATTTTTAACTACAAATGAATTTGTTTATGTATATATATTGTTGTTTACAATCATGCTGATGTTGGAAAATTTAATGATAAAATTACATTTATATATATAAGTATCATGCTGATGCTGGAAAATTTAATGATAAAATTATATATATATATAAATCATGCTATGAATTAGATGATTGCAGCATTGTAAGGTAAATATTTTACATGGCTGAAGCTGTATTTATTACTTCACTCTAAGTGTGATTCTCTGAAGTGTCTATGAGTATGTATATATATTCACATATTTAATTAAATATATGTATTTATCTTTCCGTTTAAAAAAGATTGTAAGTTACTTCAGCTATAAATGTAGATTTCCGTGTATTTATTTATATTTCTATATATATATAGAAAATAATACAAATACAATAAGTGTGAGAACAAGATTTAAAACTCAAAAAGATTAGATGTAGAAATCTGACTTGCAATAATAAATATTTTTGTTTTAAGTAGATATGTTTCTGTAATGGATTGTTTTACCTGAGTATCTATCCAAATATATGTATATATGCATGTGAATATGGGTAGACTTATATAATTCTAACTAGTGATTATTTCTTTTAAAATCATATAACTCCTTTATTTTAATTAGAAATGGAATATTGGCTATCTTGAAAGCAAGAACACACTTATTTATAATTGTTTTAAGTGAATTGGGTAAGTTTTGTCCATTCAAAATGTATACATTTTTGTTTGAAAGTATTTTATTTTATTTTTACAAATATCATGTAAATCTGTTATTTTTAGATTGAACCATTTAACTTGGGAACGGCTTATTGGATACTTTAAAAACAAATAAGAAGTTACACATTTGCATTTAATTACCTATAACCCTTGAAATTTTAGAGGAATGATTAAACCGAGTCAAAAGTGAGTTATCAAAACTAGAGTAGAATTTATTTCTTGTGAGCATTTCTCTTAGGAATATGAAATTTGAGACATTTAATAACATTAGATATATATATATATATAAATATATAATTAGAATGCAATTCACCTATGCCTATTATGTATTGTGAATCAATTGTGAATTTTATAAAAAGATAAATGAATGTTGAATCATACCCTACTTTATGAAAGTTAGTTTCATCTTTTCTCATGAACTATGGGTCATTATACACGTACGGAGAAATTAGGAATTTTCCTTACTTAGTTGATTTTGATATTTATTTGCATAAGAACATATACTCATATATATTCATTAGCTTATACATGTATTCTCATACATACATGAGCTATATCTTCTAAATTTCATTATAGTATTACTCTCTCATTGATAAAACTTCTATGAATCATTGAGTTTAGTAGTAAACATTATGGTTATAATTGCATAGGCATGTGTGCATTCTAGCAGGACTAGGACTACTTTCATGAAGCTTTACGTGATTGGTTATGTTTGTCAGTATACTCGTGGGATATTTGAGAGGTCATTGGAAGTAGAATTGTCTTATTTGCAAATACTTGGGAGCAATTCATGATAGTGTTGGCATCACCTTAATTTCCTATGCAAGGATGATGCATAGGTGAAACTTGAAAATGTTACTTGTAGATTCATGTGACTTGTAAAAGAACTTCAATATGTTCCCTTGTGATATAGAAATATGTAATGAGTGGTCATGCCAATGAGACTGTATGATCATTGCCCATGAGGCATCATGTAACCATTGAAACTTTGTAGCCAGTAAGGCTTGGCCGGTGAGACATTCATTAAGCCAATGAGGCACTTTTATGAGTGGTTTTTCATCCTTACAAGAGTTTTCCACTCATGAAATTTGTGTGTTATGGTTCTTTTGTGGATGCATTGATGATACTGTTGTTCCCCTAATTTGCATTACAGTATTTGAATCTATGTGTTCTGTGTATCTTTGTATAATCCTTTATGGCTAAATTTCGTAAAGGCACGACTTTGTGTTGATATACATATTAACTCATTAATGTATGAAGTTCCTTTGAAATAGTAATGAAGTAATTTATATGTACTGAGTATCTCTAATGAACTTTCCTTTGAGCATGCATGGATATAAATGTTATGCATGATATCTCCTTTCCCTTGTGATGCGCATTGATCATGGAAATTATTTATTTTGGAATGTGTATATTTTTCGAGCATTACAAATGAAGACTCCTCCACATGTCTTCTTCTTGGGGGATTTCATCGCGGGGAAGGGAAGAACGAGCTATGAGCCCCATCCGATTGTCATGTGTCCTAACCGACTTTGTGGGTGAGTGACACGTCTACATGGGAATTTGTTGCTTCTACACTGGAACCACAACCATCATTTGCAGGGGATGCATATAGCTCAAAGGCAGTTATATTCTGTGTGTCAAAATATTTTTATGTTGCAACGGTCTTAGGAAATCATTGCGATGAACATCATTGCTCGTGTTGAAGGAATCATTTTTGTTATTGGATTTCATGCGGTGGGATGTTTCTCTATAAATACTACTTCTTTCCGAAAATGAGTTTGGAATATACATAGAAAAATTGTGGAAAGACACCAAGCCTTTTGTATTGTTTTTTATTATTATATTAAGATTCACAGACTATGCCATTGTTGTTCGACCTTTCTGTTTCTTAACTATTTGACAAAACATTATACTGTGCTATTATTGTACTAAGTAGTTTATTTGTAGAACTTCTATAATTTCAATATAAGTTTGTTGATTTAGACCATGTCTTAGACTTTCTTTTTAGTAAATGTGTATGGGAGTTATTTTATGTTATTGAATAGATTATTTGGGTTTTCATCTATGATTTTTGTTATTCTGGGACATACAAATTGTTGAACGGGCCCTTAAATCCCATCCAAAAGGGATATTTACCGTGCCCACACCTACATCTTGGCACATCGCCTTAGGTTAGATCTTTATTTTTTATCTGCTTCTATTTCCCATTCCAAACCCCCCAACTACAGAAGGATTTGGCTTCTTTAAAAACCTGGAGGTCACTTAGTTTAGCGCAATTGGTCCCCCCATTAACTGAGTTTCTCATAAGGTTGTTGCTTGTCAATTTTAGGCATCAACAATTTCTTTTTCTAGCACACCCGGTGGGAATTTTTTTAATATATTTGAATTAAAAGTGGGTGTATGAGTCATAGGCCTGTTGCTAGATTTGAAACAGTGAACAACACTAGTCTGCTAGTGCCAGATTGATTCAGAGGAGGTCCTCTTAAGGGAATATATAGGCACTAATCCTTTCAGCAATTATCATGCCATTGGATTGGGGACTTATGCAATCTATGATGAAAATCAAGTGATTCTGAAGGTCGTGAAGGAATCCGAGAATTGTCTAGCCTCAAAGATATGGACACTGCATTTTGATGGAGCAAGATGCAAAGTTGGCGCAGTAACCGGGATATGTTTGACATCCCCATCCAATGAAAAGACACTCAGGTCCTTTCACTTCCAGTTCACTTGTTCAAACAACAAAGTTGAATATGAAGGCCTGGTGCAAGGTCTGAGTCTTGCGGAATGGATGGGTATTAAGCAAATAATGGTGTTCGGAGACTTTGAGCTAGTGGTCAATCAAGTCTGAGGCCTCTCTGTTGCGAAGAATGTTTGCATGAGATCCTATAGACATAGAGTCTGGAACCTAATTGAAAGCTTTGAAGCCTTCAATATCTATATAGTGCCTAGAGAGCAAAATGTAGACACAGATCACATGGCAGCAATCGAATCTTAGTTTGATCCTTCTTTTGGCTTAATTCATAACATACACTCTATGCAAGTGATTGTTTGATGTGCAATCCCGAATAATGACCAGAGCTAGCAAGTGTTCAAAAGTGATGAATACATCGCCTCATTCATCCAGCAGTCGGGAGAGTTTGCTAAGCAACTCCAAACAAAGATTGTCGAGGCCTATGAAGGACAAATTTTTCAGTTGAGATCCAACAAGCTTCCAAAAGGATTAGTCACTCTCAAAAACCTATTTGATTATGATGATGCGAGGAATGACAAGAGGAAGTTTGTAGCGGACAAAAGTGACTATGTAGATCTTCAGGTCAGAGATGGAAGGAGAGTTAAGGTCAGAAAAGATGTCCCACATCAAGATAAAGAAAGACTCATCCATTTTTGTGAGAAATATGGAGTAGTAGCCTTGTCATATGATGACCTCAAGGGATACAATCCCGAAATCATCCAGCATACTATAGAACTAACAGAAGGTGCAAAACCAGTCTGCCAAAAGCAAAAGTTGGTGAATCCAAAGATTGAGGCATTGATGGCGCAAGAGCTAACAAAGCTAATTCAATCTCGGATCATCTTCTAGATCAAGCACAGTACATGGGTATCCAATCTGGTTCTAGTCCAAAAGAAGAATGGAGACATCTGCCTATGTGTTGATTTTCAGGACTTGAACAGAGCATCCCTCAAGGACCACTACTAGTTGCCTTCCATGGAGTCTATCTTACAAACGGTGGCACAATCCAAGATGTTTTTTTGCTAGACAGTTTCTCCGGTTACAATCAGATCCAAGTAAAAGAGGAGGACCGACACAAAACAACGTTCACTACCAAGTGGGGAATGTTTTCCTACGCCAAAATGTCTTTTGGTCTCTCAAATGTCGGAGCTACCTTCCAACGAGCAATGGATATTGCTTTCAGGGAATTGATCAATAAGATCATCTTGATTTACCTGGATGATCTTATAATATTCTCTAAGAGTAAGGATGATCATTTTGATCATCTTGAAATGGTTTTTAGAAAAATCTAGGAGTTCGAAATATCCCTAAACCCAAAAAAATGTGTTTTCAGAGTGCCTTGAGGCAAACTATTGGGACATGTAGTGTCCAAAGAAGGAATTGCAATTGATCTTGAGCGAGTGAAAGTAATTAGGGAACTCCCCCTACTAGTTAACAAGAAGGGAGTCCAGTCTTTCCTAGGGAAGGTAAATTTTGTGAGCAAATTCATTTCTAATTTTGCATGAATAATTAGACCTATCAACGTAATGCTCAAAAAGGATTAGTTGTTCAAATAGACAAAGGAAGCTAGAGAATCCTTTGAAAAGGTTAAGGACGTTATTTCTTCAACTCGGGTGTTGGTGAATCTAGACATATCAAAAGACTTCATAATGTATGTATTCAATAGCAAATCCAACATCGCTACTGTTTTGACCCAAAAAGATGATGAAGGAAAAGGAGAACATCCGATAGCATTTCACTCCCGGACCTTAAAAGATTATGAGACGAACTATAACTTCGTCGAAAGGCAAGCATTTTCCATTGTTAAAGGGCTCAAGAAGTTTTGACATCTCATATCTTGCAACAAGGTGATTGTATATGTTGTGCATTTCAATGTGCATGAGTATATCATGGAAGGAGAAATCATTGAAAAAAGGGCCAATTGGATCACTAAGATCCTCGAATATGATATTGAAGTCAAGCCCACAAAGACCGTCTGAGGAAGAGGATTGTGCGAGTATTTGGCACACGACGAAGAAATGGCTATTGAAGAGGAACAACCCGAGCTTGTTCTAACCAACGAACCTAAGTCTAAAGGTTGTTGGTTGGCAGACAAAGTAAGATTCATGCATATCGAGAAATATATGTCGAGCCTTCCTTCTCATAAGAGAAGATTCTATAGATTGCATAACAACAGATATGCACTCATTAAGGGGGTCCTTTTCAAAAGGAACTTCAATGGTGTTCTACTGCGGTGCATCACCATAGAACAGGCGAAGATAATTCTTGACACTTTCCACAACAGTCCTGCAAGTGAACATTTCTCTGCAAAGACCACCGCTATCAAAATTATGTGTGTCAGATATTTTTGACCTACACTATTCAATAACTCACACTCTTTGGTGAAAGCCTACAAAGAATGCCAATTATTCATAGGAAGGAGGAAAGATTTAGCAACGCCCCTAAATCCAATAGTGACTGAGGAACCTTTTGCACAATGGGGCCTCAATTTTGTCGGGATGATTAATCCCACCTCGAGTGCTAGACACAAATGGATTCTCACAACTACGGACTACTTAACCAGATGGGTTGAGGCCATGCCCCTAAAGAATGCAACGGAGGAAGAGATTGTGAATTTTCTAGAGGAACTAGTAATGAGATTCGGCCCGCCGAAGACCATCATCTCCGACAAAGCTAAGGCTTTTCTGGGCTCAAAGGTATATCAATTTGCACTTGCTCATGGCATATTCTTAAGAAATTCTTCAAACTACTACCCACAAGGGAATGGCCTAGCCGAGTCGATGAATAAAATTTTGAGTCTGACTCATTAAAAGAATCGGGTTGGAACATCAAAAGGAGTGGCATAGGAACCTTCAGGCAGCACTCTGGGCAGACCGCATAACTCCTAAGCAAGTCCTCAATAATTCACCATTACGTGTTAGTGTATAGGAAGGAAGCGCTATTGCCCATCTCCATGGAGATTCCTGCACTACAACTACTCAAGTCTCTAGAAATTGAACATAATGGAGCCATGGAGGTTCTGTTGGCTGAGTTACTAGAAGTACAGGAGAAAAAAGAAAAATCCCTAAAAGCCATGTCTAACCACCAATAGGTGGTTTGACAAGAAAACCTCGGACCAGGGTCTTAAATGTGGATACCTAGTGCTAAAATTCAATGAGAGGGTCGCAAAGCCTGGCCAACATGGAAAATTCAATAGTCTGTGGGAAGGCCCTTTAGAATAATTCAATGCAAGCAACATAACACATTCGAATTAGAAAATATGGAGAAAGAAGCATTGGGGATTCCAGTTAACGGAATCCACCTAAAATTGTTCAATTAAGCTTTATTAGTTGTTCTGCCTATATAAATATGTAATTATTGTAAGTTTTATTTTGTTCTTTTGTTTGAATGGTCTTTCCAAAAGCAACTCATAATGCAAGAAGGAAAGAAGCAAAGCTCATAAGGAAAAATCCTCAAAAGAAATAAAAGCAAAAGAGACAAAAATTTAATAAAAGTTGTATATTCATTAGATGGTATTATATACTTCGATATTACACTTCCAAAATGGCTCTAAGGCCATACTTTTCAAGTATATCTATATATACTATGTAGTTTTTTTAAAGTATATGCGTTAAAATCCTTTTCTAGGCGTATATACAAAAAATAGATGAAAAGTGTTGATTCTTAAATAGGGAAAGGAGTTCATTCTTCAGGCAGAAGCATCAGGGGAAGGATCAGGAATAACATCATCATTCACTTATGGAACAGAGGCGGGAGCATTAGTGGCAACAATGATAAGTGATGGAGGAAACACCAGGTTCCTGAAATCAGTATACCAGTTGATATCATAAAATAGCACCACGTTGTAGCACCTCAGTAGGAAATGGCAAGCACGAGTGACCCTCTCACGGTGCTCTCCAATGGTCAAAACATGAAACCCGCTCAGAAATGGTACCCATTGCACCACTGTGTCTTCTTCGATGTGTTGGCGGAGGTCACTCGTTGTAGGGAGTCCAAGGCCATACACTACATTCGTCACCACTTCACCAAGGCCATCGAGGTAGCGCTTTGGAATGATCTCCATTGTCAGGCGCATAATCATCTGCTTAGGGACCTGAATATCAAGCAGAGAAGCAAAAAAATATGAGCAAATGTCAGTATTGACCCTATACTTGTCTTTGTACTCTATATAGTCCCTACCTAGTATCCACTTCATTGCTATGATAGTCGACGAGTGCTTGTTCTTCGTCATTCATTTCAAATGCTTGTTAGAAATTTCACCTAAGAAAGTTGTTTGTGACTTATTACTAGTGAGCCTAATTGGAGTATTCATGACACCTATCTCTATCGAACTACCAAATGCTAATTTTTCCCAGTCACTAAGTGCAATTTTGTTGTTGTCTTTGTGTCTATTTATAGAAATAGCCAGGATAGCTGCATTCCATAAGCATGATGCTAATCGAGTATTAACTTGAAAATCCCACCAAGAGCCAGCTCAAATTTCCTACCCCGTTGCATCTGCTATGTACAAATTGTTGCATGTGAAGTTAAGAAATAATTAAGTAGCTAAAATTGGTGTCAGTTCCAAGTGGTAGTCTATATGACCAACTGTTGATGTGTCATGTTGCGGGCATTTTTCAATTTCCAAGGAGGAACTCAAATCTTTTCAAGTACTCATTGCATCTTTGGCTTAATCATTCTTTTTAGGATATTAATTGCAAAGCATGCAAAAGGTTTTGTATGCCTTCAATCGTCAACTCAATTTTCCAAGAAATCGTGTCGTAGGACATGATGACTAACTGTCATTATGAATTCTTGTCTTTTCAAAAGGGCAAGAAATTCATTTCACATGAAAAAAGGAGCTGGTGGAACATGCCGAATTTAATGCAAAAAGGCAACCGTTGTCTACAATGCTAGGGTGATCCCACAATATTGGTTTACAATTTTTGGCCAAACTGGACATTGAACTCATTTTTTCTAACTAAATCTTCACTTTTGAACACCTATAGCAGCTAAACCATGAGAAATTTGAAGATGATGCAAACTAGTGATTTGTGAAATTTTGTCTGTAGATTCTAAATATATTTTTTTCAAAATTTTTGGAATCAGATTGCACTTCTTTTTTTGTCTCTTTCGAAAACTAGTTTTTTTCAATAAACACCATTTTTAAGGAGTGACGCTCACTATATAACACAACTTTTTTTTCATGAAGGATAAAATTCTATTTTTTTCAAATTTAGATTTATAACTACGATATCTAGTGCTTCCAATTAGTTTCATAGTGTTTTATTAAATATTTTTTCCTTAATCAAGTTTTGAATTCAAACCAATTACAATTCTGACATAGGTGGACCATATAACACAACTTTTTTTTGTATGTATCGAAATTCAATATTTTTTTGTTGGATCAAGGACTTCAATATCTAGTGCACTCATATTTTTCAATTTTTTGTTTGATAATCTTCTATTTTTCCACATGTGCAGAACAAAGCTTGATTTTCGGTGAAAAACCTACGTTCACATGAAATAAAAAAATAAATATAATAATAAAATTAAATTTAATTAAAATTATACTTTTTTGGAAGATTATAATAAAGACTACATACTTACAAAAAATAAATTTTAAATGAATTCATTTGATCCCCCAAAAGGTAAATCAAAAGTGGTTTTTTATCAGCATTTTGATAGGTGTAAATGAGACTTTGTTATAGGTATGGTTTAAAACTAGCGGGGTTCTATCCAAGGGGGCTTGGTCTAAGGTGGTTTGATAAAACCCTCTTCAATTGGAATCCTTTAAATGGAACTTTTCAAGGCTTAAATCACTATATTTTCTAAAAATATGTGATTTTAGCAAAAATCAGGATCTCCCAGAAAGTGTAAACCACTATTGTGTCAACACCCTCTAAGTCGAGAAAAAGTTAATTGTTGCATGCAAAGGAATAACATTGTGAAAAGTTTCTTGAGTACGCTATCTAGTGCAAAGAGTTTTTGAGTGAAAAATTGTTGAAGAACACAAGTGAATTGTAGTAAGTTCGAGCACCATAAAAATCCACATCACCCTGAAATGGCCCTAAATCTTTAGATGGAAGCACAAAGTGAAGCGACCCAAAGTTTGTTTGACGCCATGCATGTGGCACCCATAGCCAATATTTTTAGTGATACCTCTTACGCTTCGCTTGGGATACCAGAGAAGCTGAAGTTGATTCGCACACAAACCGCAGAAAAGAAAACCCACAGGGACTAGACCCAGATAATAGAAGAATGGAATAACATTTATGATGTCATCCTCAAAACTAACACTAAGAGTCTTAGGGAAGTAGCTTGTGAAAGAATGAAAGTGGCCACTAACGAATGTCAGTTGGCATACAAGCTATGGTTATGCGGTCTCCCACAGTATATGGTTCCTTTTGTACATTACTGTCTGGAGCTAGTTCATGAGGGAATTCAACATTTCAAGCCAGATACTGACGCCATTGAAGGCCAAGAGCTGAGGTTTATAATCAGCGTGGAGGCTATCAGGAACATGCTATTCATCCCTGCAAGAGGCTCTAGAGTAGAAAAGATGGAGTCATTCACTCCAGAAAAAGGGGACAACTATTGGAGAGGTAGGGATCTTGCTATGGAATTTTATAATTGAGAAACCAAAAGGCCTCAAGAAGATTTGACAAAGCTGCCATAGATTTTGATTGTGCACAACGCTTTTAACATAGACTTGCAAGAGGCCTTCTCTATGATGGATTTTGTTTGCGGCATGGATGAGGACAAATTCATTGAAGCATTTCAACTGGGTCTGGGTTTTCAGTTGAGGAAGCAAGATTCCTTATTCTAGTATGACTTTATGGAAGTCATTGTCCAGGAAATAATGAGCCAAATCAAGGAATACAGAACACAGTATAAGTTCAAGTTTTCTTTCTCCTTGCTCATGTTTTTACACTAGAACCCTGACTTTTTTAAAAAGTGGATGAGGTTACCTATTTTTTATGAGAAGGGGGTAAGAATGTCAGTTTTTGTATAGACTCTCCTCCTTTCTGCAACATATGACTATTATGTATTCTCGGATTGTTTCTTGACTCCAATTTTGCAAGACCTTAGGGAGGATGGCAGTCTTTACCGGCTTTCCACTAAGCAGACATGGTGGATGCATAATTTACTCCTCCTTGCAACTAGTTTCGCAGAGAAGATTTCACATTCATTAGGATGCATGGCTTTATCGAGGAACCATTTCGGCTCTCGTCATGCATCACAAATAGGGTGTTGGCCCTTGAGATGTTCTGACAAGTGTCAATTATTAACAATAACTTTTGCAGAGGGATGAATAAGAAAGGGTTTTTCTTTTGCCCACTAAGCTTCAAAACGGTGATAATAGAAAAGAAGTAGACACATGGTCTGCTAGAGGTAAAGCTGGCTCATCTGGGGCTAGTATTGATTTGCGACAAATGGAAATATAACCCTAACAATGACTTAGCAAATTTTAATGTTAGGGTAACTCACAGCCCCCAACCTTACTGGGAAAAGTAACGAAATCCCCTGTCAGAATAGGATGATCTATTTATAGGCATGGTTCACATTCCTACAAAGGATAGGAGGCTGGCATGGCTCAATTTCTATTTCCCTTTGGCGAAGTTTAATGAGAAGCGCCAAATGGGGGCCACCCTTCATAATGAATTGGTCAAGAAGTGGTAGTGGAGTGAGGAAAAGATTAGAGATTTCTAGATTTATCATCAGGAGATCCAATGCCTTGATGCCCCATTCCAAGAGGTAGACAAGGATGAAAGATTTGATACTATGTGGAACAGAACGCATGACAATACTGATGCAAGCGATGAAGATATTTACCCAGATGAGGCTAAGAAATATGTCACTAACTCATTTGACTGCAAAATCTGACGAAATATGTATAATTTGATGTATCATCAGGTGCTTGTAAAATTTGATGTGTAATTTTCAATTTTTAAAAAATTTATCCCCAACATTCGTTGACATTTTGACGAACCTGGGTAAATTGTCAAAATTTTGACTAGCAGTTTCGTCGAAATTTCGACAAACATGAAAAATTAGAAAAAAATCAAATTGTGGCTGACATAAAGAAAAATGAGTTCGCTGATTTATTGCAATAGTGTTTTGCTCTACTTGAGACAATTTGTGGAGCACTAAGGACGATTTTCTTGGGAAAAATCACAAAAAAATTCAAGAAGATATCGCTAGGTTGAGGGTAGTCATTGTCTTTTTGCAAAATTCAGCTGTGAAGTCAAATTTGTAGTTCCAGTTTTGAAAATCATATTTTAAAGCAACATCTCATCATATTTCATTTTTAGAGGTGTAGGGTTTTGATAATTTCATGTCCAAATTTTGTTGTGTGGAATCACCATAAGATCAAAACCAAGGAACAGATTCTTGTGACTATAATTATGTTACCCATAACTCTATTGGTCATGTGGCACAGTTGTGCTATAACAAATACATGATGCATTCATGTGTGACCCAAGTTTAATATGGCTATGTTGTGATAGAAATGGAGGCACTCATATAATGTAGTTAATGCAGGTTGTATAATGTAGGTGCCAATCATCATTGGGTCCATTCAGGTTGTCCCAAGTTTAACAGGTTACGATGTAATTATAACATGATCCAAGAGTGATTACCTCTTGCTGCAATAAAGAGCCTATAACTCTAGTTGATACGCAGAGTGGTTGTGTTATATCAATTATGTAGTGCATTGATTCCTTAAATGATTTATTCAAATGGATTGTAACTAAATAAATGACTAACTATTTAGTCATTTTTATTTGTGTGACTAAATAATTTTTAATCAACGACCAAACTAGTAATTTATTTACTCATTTATAGCTGAGTTGCAAAAAATGAGCAGAATTTAGTCATTTTTAGTTGTTGTGACAAAAAGTTTTAGTCACCTAGTCATTTATTTGCCAAATTCTACTAGTGTGTGCTTTCTTGTGCGATTAGGGCTCTCTCAACGTTGAGGTCCCTAGGGATAAGCTCATCATAAGAAGTGACACATTGCATCTTTAACTAAAAGGATAAATCTGTATTGACATTAGCAATGATGATTCTGACATGTTGCTTCTTAGGAATGGGTCACTTGCTCTTACTAGCTCGCTACCTCCATCATTGTAGGAAGTTTGCGATCAAGTTCAATATTCTAATTTTAGGAGTCCAATGATTGGAAATCATAGTAAAATTAGAATTTAATAAGTTTTGGAATTAGCATTTTAAAGTGTTTTTGGGGTCATTAACTTTAGACAATCTTCTCTTTTGCAGGGGCGATTGCACACCAAATTTTTTTGGTGTAAAATATCATAATTATTAGATTTTGTTACCTATCTATGAATAAAAATTATTGGAGTGTGAGTTTGATATTTTTTGAAGATCTAAATAGTCAAACTTGGTAAAGAAAAATTATGTCAAATAATATTAGTCCAGAACAAAATGAAGAGACACTTGATAGATTGTGGGCTAGATTGAAAAGAAAGGGTGATGGGAAATATTATTGTCCTTGCAATAATTACAAGGGCTTAAAGACAAGACTACTTTTAATCACAAGAGTGAGAAACATTGTAGGCAACATGGTCATGTTGAAGGGGGGCATGATTATCGTCCATTGGTAAGTTGTTCATTATATGTGTATATATTGATTGAATTTGTAAATGTTTATATCGTTTTAACATTTCATATATATATAATCACTTGATCATGATCATGGTTTATTTGTGTCTATCATTATTATAAAGGTGGGGTGCCCTAGGGAAAATGATATGGATTATCACAGCTCAAAGAATGTGGTTTTGCAAGCGGACGAAAATGGAGCTGTGAATATCGAAGATGAAGTTAGTGATCCTATGGAAGAATTTGATCATGCGCCAAAAAACACAGTTGAAGATGATGGTACAAATACATTGATCCATGACACATTTAGTGGCAACGCTGATCATGATGATCGAGATGACTTTGATGATGTTCATGATTTACCTGTACTTGAGAAGGCATACGAGCCCTTTTATGAAGGCTCTCAAACAACTCTTCTCTCTGTTGTATTGTTGTTGTTGAATTTGAAGGTTATGAATGGTTTATCAAAATAGCAATCTCACAGATGTTAAGGTATGTCATATATGTCATCTTTTTTCATCTATTTTAATTGTTGTTAGTTCATCACTAATAAATAAAAGATGAAATATGTACAATTAATATTCTTTATATTAACAAATTATTTTTTGTTGTAGATTGATTGGTGAATTTTTGTTACCACCATCAAATATTTTACCTCACTCATATCGAGATTTATCTGGCATTATGAAAGATATCAGAATGGAGTATCAAGCAATAGATGCATGTCTCAATGATCATATTATATATCATAAACAACATGAATTTACAATAGAATGCCTAGAATATCATATCAGTAGATATCGAACATATCAACTAACAAAAAAGGTGTCTTGAATGCCTAGAATATCATATTAGTAGATATCGAACATATCAACTAACAAAAAAGGTGTCTTGCAAGGTTCTTCGTTATATTCCCATTATTCCACGTATGCAACGATTATTTAGGTGCGAAAGCTTAGCGCAATTTATGGATTACCATGCACAGAATAAAAGTGGAGATAACATTCTTCAAATGCCTGCAGATGGTTTTGCATTTAGGGACATAGAGGAAAAAATGGCCACACTTTAAAGAAGAACCTCATAATCTCAGGCTTTCATTGAGAGCGGACGGTGTCAATCCATTTGGAGAGTTGAGATCTATTTACTCGGTGTGGCCTGTTTTTGTTATCAACAATAACATTCCTCCATGGATGTCAATAAAAAGGGAGCACATAATGTTGTCAATGATTGTTCTAGGTATTTGTTTACATCAATTTTCTTTAACGTAGTAGCATCTCATTTGTCTTATTTGTTGCATAATGACTTATATTTTTTTCATTCAATAGTCATGTACATTAATTTATATATATTGCAGTAAAATGGTTATAATAATTATGTAATGTTTATGTTCATTCAACTAGGTAGTACCAAGTTAAAGATATGAATGTATATATCGAGCCTCTTATCGATGAGTTACTAAAGTTATGGAATGGCGTCACTATGTATGACGTCTCTAGACCAATAGGACAAAGACAATTTCAATTCCATGCAATGCTTGTATGGACAATTCATGATGCCCCAGGGCTAACACATTTTTGTGGTATGTTATAACGTTCGACTGCACTTTAACAATATTTAATTTTATGAAGTAGATATCATACATGTTTTTAAAATAATCTATTCAATATATATAATTATAAAAATTGACATATTTAATCCAATTATATATGATCTTGCAGGTCTTCAAACAAAGGGAAAATTTGCATGTCCAATTTGTGGTCCAAAGATGAAATCTCGTCGTTCAACAAGTTTAGGAAAGTAGGTGTTTGATGAATATAGACACTTCCTCCATAGAAATCATAAGTATCGAACTATTGAAAAACATTTTTTCAATGGGAAAGAAGAGACTACATCAAAACCACAAAGAATGACACCTCACCTATGGAAGTTGAAATATAATAGAATTAATCATCAAGGTTATACATTGGATCAAATTGTTTATATATCATATATAATATGTTTTGAATTTATATTTTTATATTGTGTTGTGTTTACTCATGTTGTAATTGACAATGATTGTCGTTGTTAATTTGTTTAACTTATATGCTTCATGAAAGTCATCAAGGCATTAATGGCCGGCTTCCACATGGACTGAAAAGTTATCCTAGACAATTTAGTAGGTTACCCTACTATGAGCAGCTACAAATTGTGTATTTATTTGATACAATGCATATCGGAAAGAATCTAACAGAATTGTTATGGAAAATATTGGATGGAAGGCATGACAAAGAAAAATTGTCAAAATTTGTAATGACATTCAGGAAGCCAATCATGCAATGAAAACGCATGATTGGCATACCTTCATTAAGGTAATTATTCTGGTATATTATATACACTTGTATAATGCATGTATTTTTAAGTGTATTATGTTTACTACTTTTGGAAAAATAATGAAAAAATCATTTTATAATTGTTGCAATATGTTCTACCTCTTTCTCTCCCAAACAACTTTGACAACAATGCCAAGCAAGTTATATATGATCTTGAAAAATGCATGAGGTAAGTAGTGATATTTGTTCAATTCGTTGTATACATCTTATAATTACCATTTGTTTTACTTGTTATGTAATATACTATATATTTTTGTTAAATCTCGTTAATATATTTGTGCCTTGAATCACTTGTAGATGGTTGTCATCTAAAGAAATCCATAAAGAAGATATAAATTATTGGAAGAGAAAAATTCCTCGTCTAATGTGTGAAATGAAAAAGTGTCTACCTTTGACATTTTTCAATACACAAGAACACTACCTCATACACCAAGTTGAGGAGATTGAATTGTGTGGACCTGTACACATAAGGTCAATGTGGATGGTTGAGAGGCACTTGAAAATTTTGAAGGCTTTGGTTAGACAAAGAGCACATCCTGAGGGTTCTATGGTGGAGGGATATATGGTATACCAGACTGTGGTGTACATTAGTGAATATCTTCCTAAGTTTGCAGCAAAGATCCATGTAGATCGCATTTGGGATCCCAACTCCATTAACAAATTCGAAGGGGAGTACTTGATGGGAAAAGGTAGATTGAGGAAAGTGAGAGGTAATTATAAGATGGTCATGAAGATTAATTGAAATACATTTTACATATGGTTTATATATATATTGTAATTATTTAATTTTTTAATCTTCAATATACATTAATTATAAATTAAGGTCGTATACTGTGGTATTTAACTAATTATATGTCGAGAGTGGGATGCACTACATTTGTACGTCACAAATAATCTTTACTGGATAACGGTATGGATTGAATGATGTCAACAATCTGGTCATGCATTAACATGGGAAGGTGTGGCTTCATTGGTTAAAGAAGCTCATTGTAATGGAGATTCCAATGTTACACAAAGGGAAATTGATTTAGCATATAGTTTAAGAGATAAACAGGTATGTATAAATATATTAATCACCCATATTATTTAATTATTTTCAATTATATTGATGTATATATATGTTGAGATTGTTTTCTTTGCATACATTCGGCCAAGAATAAATATGTTTATCAACTGACAATATTGCAATAATTTTTACATGTTTGACATATTGCAAGTGAAACACCACAAGGCTATGTGGTGCAATAGTCGTAAATTTTGAATCAAAATGTTGGATGACATGAAGAAAATTTGTGATTCTGGTATAACTGTAGTCTTTCAGGTGACTAATGTTTCATCTCGAAGCGACATACATCCAGAAGTCTCAAAAAATTGATACTATAGGATTTTGGATGATATACTTGAGTGTGACTTTAAGTCCTTCAAATTAATTGTGTCCATCGTCCTATGGTACAGGCTATGATTGAATGAAAATGATCACGAGAGAACTATTATTGAACATTATAATGGATTTACCATGGTTAATACAAGGTCAATCAAGCGAGTTGGAAATGAGCCCTATGTTCTTCCAAACCAATGTGAGCAAGTATTTTACTCAGAGGTTCCAGGTAAATTGGGTTGGTCATTTGTTGTTAGACATAATCCAAGAGGAAGGCTGGTAAAGTATAATGTGGTGGAAGAAGAAGATACCGAAGAACTAGAAGATGATGTAGATGATGATCAGGATCAACAGTTAGTTGATGATGTCCCTGACGAAGATGTCAAAGAGGAGGAACTAGATCATGATGATGTAGGAGTTAATGTTCATGAAGATGATATCTGTGTAGATGATTACATTATTGAAACTAATATCGTCACGATGATGATGATATGACCAATCCTTACAATCTCAAATGGATCGGATGATACAGACAAAGTTGGATGAAGAAGAAGATCAATGACATTGAAATATATGTGTGATTATATTATCTATTTGATATTAATTTCTTGATAGAATTATATTTGACTTATGTGGTTACATAATTAATTCATGATATTTTTAATTTTTATGCCATTACATAATTAATTTAATGATGTACTTTTTAATGTTTGAAAGGTCAAAAAATTAAAACATTTCAATAGTGATGTTAACAACCTTGAAATTAGTGTGTTTTATGTTTCATGTGATCATAAAATATTAAAAAGTCAGTTGTAGAGGTGGTTGTTCAGTGGTTGATGTGTAAAGGCCATTAAAAGGCATAAAGTGATCATTGTAATGGTTGTTGATGGTTGAGGATTTAAAACACAAGCTCTTGGCATTCAAAAATTTATTTTTTTCTTCAAATTTTATATATTTTTCCTATTCTGCAGCATTCTACAGTCACATGCAGCCATATTTTGATGTGAAATCAATTCCAAGTTATGAAGATATGTGTTAGCTTTGATTTGAATTTGATTTGAGGGCTTAAGGCGTTGATTTGAGTTAGAAAGCTTCATTTCTTTACATACAGCCCGGTTACCCTATTTTTGAGGGTTTTGTAGTTCAAACATGATATAAAGGGGCTCTTACACACTTTTTGTGATTATTCTAGCCTATGTAAGAGGCCCCCCATGGATATTGTTCTAATTGTAGGATGTATTAGTAAGGCGTAGGATGAGAAATAAAGAAGGTATAGCTACTATCCTCAAGAGTTTTGTGAAGAAAAGCATGTGAAATGAAAGGTACTTTCTGGCTTGATGCTTGTTTGCTCCTTCATTTTCTATAAGAAGGATTTCAAGGCCAGAAGTATGGGTTAGCAAGTTAGATATTTTTTGGTCGAGTATAGGGAGAGTTGCAGAGCAAATTGTAAAGTTTGATGGTTTTAAGGAAAATGCAATTTAGGTTTTGAGTCATTTTGTAGTAGGTTTTGAATTCATGGGGATTTGATGTTTTATCACAGTACTGGCATTTGAATTGAAATGATTAATTCAAACTCATGTCTCTCCATTGTACATGCATATATGAATTTTGAATAAGCTAATCAAGGGTTGTCTCGTTCATCTCATTGTTGTAGTGTGTATGATTTCTGTTTTGACTTTAATTCAAGGAATTAATTAAAATGATTGAATGGGATTGTATGTGGATATGTTTTGTATAAGGATTTGATAAGTAGTATTGGGTTAGATTACATGTTGATGAAATTGTAAAGCAATGTTTTCAAGGATCCTATCTGTTATGTGTTAAATCTATCATAAACCCTTAGATGTTTATGAATTTGACTCCCTCAATGGATATATGGCACTGATCTAAGTTGTACTAATTCTTATGTTCAGTATTTGTTTATCTTTACCTATAGCTTGCTACAAATTGCAAATCAAT
>VDFB02323364.1:0-193358 GCA_007258455.2 Sequoia sempervirens | reverse complement strand
GCCTCAAGAGGTTGCCAATCTCTTGGTACATTTTAGGGTAACAGACAAGGCCAAACTGGTTTAGACCTTCTTCTCTTCAGGTGCTACTAGACCGAGGTGGGTATACCTATATGAATGAGGCAGACTTGGTTTGTGTTTATTTCTTAAAATAATTCATCCACAATGGAAAATGGGAGTGGATAAATGAATTTTATTTTGGTATAGATTGTATAGCAATATCAAGGCTAAAACTTAATATGTTCAATTTAATAGATGTAAAAATGAGTGAAACCTAAATGGTGAAAATGTATAGACTAGTGCCTTATTGGGTATGCGGAGTCAAATGAGAAATCCAAAATGAGCAACTTCTTTCTGGCAGATACTCTAATTGTTTGGCAAATAAATTTGAGTTTATAACTTGTATAAACATGTAAGAATATGATTACCAAGTTCTTCTCAATGATCCAATGAGATTCCCTAATTACTATGATCAACTAAAAGGATTTAATCTTTTCTTGAAAGAACCAATTAATCAACCATACAGATACAACAAGTGTGCACCGATAAACTAAATATAAGATTGTTATATCAATTTAAATAACTAGAAAACATCAACCTTGGAGACAACTTCAGTAATACTTTCAATTAACACAACAAACAACTGATACCAGAAATACGCCACCACATTAAACTATTTTCATTTATATCTCCATCATTTCAAACATGCATCATAGTCTCATAATTGCAAAACATTGTAATCTATTGTATCTTTCTCCTATTTGATATTCGCTATTTGCTACCAAAAATGGATATTTATACATCAACTACTCGAAAGGACACGTTCTTTCATAAATGTCTTATGTTAAAACAACAAATAATTAAAAAGAAGTAATTAGGCTCTGTTAAGCCACAAATGAATCTTCGACAAGTGGTCCAAGTAGTCCCGACGCTCATGTGTATCTACATCTCCCAATGCATTCTAGATCACGATCTCCATTTTCACCATCTTTTCATTTTGTTCGCATGCTTCATCCAATGTTGTATCTTTCACAGTAGCTATCTTCATAATTTCTTGCAATATTGATTCACTTTCACCTTTCCACCTAGTCATTTCTTTTAATTTTCCTCTATCATTGAAGAATGCAGTCAATCCCTTTTTGGTGGCACCAATTAATCCTTACACATCCCCTCGTAATTCTTCAAAGAAGTCTATGTGCTTGTTCACAAGATGATTTGTAGCCTCAATTGCTACATTATCGGAAACATCCCTCTGGTTTATTTCTTGAAGCTTCTCTAAAATCCTACCATCCATTCTTTCGTGTTCTCACAATGCAGCAAAGTTATGTGAGTGTGTTCCCCAGAGCTTATTCAACCAAGTTGTTAGACTGGCTTGTCTTTTCTTAATTACTGCTACAAGTGCATCATATTTCCCTTGAGAATATGCACTTGATCCTTCCCAATGATCTTTTGCTTGTGAACTTTCACCATGAGTGAGCAGCTTGGTTGACTTCATTGTAACTCCTAACAAATCTTTCAAGCAGTCATTTTCTCTCAACATCCTCTCATTATTCATTTTGTACATTTCTCTTTCCTTGATTAACATTTTTATTTGAGCTTTGTTTAGTTTTGCTACATTGATTCCAATCTCTACAGTTGCCACAGGATCAGCCTCCCCAACCTTTAGATTCATAACATGCCCAGATGCTTTCTCAGTATCAATGACAACTAATTTCCTATGAGGTGGATACAAGGCCCAAATCATCAATGACCCTTCATCTAGATTGTATTTTGACCTTGCATATACTTTGTCACCTTATCCGAACAAAGCTTGTGTGTAGCATTATTGTCCTTCAGAAAACTATCAAATACTAATGCAAAATTGAGATCCAACCCTGGAAAGATCATAACACCAGCATTTTCTAACATTCTCCTTCCCTTCTTAGGGGTCATACCCACCATCTCTCTGTCCACACTCATCTTTAGGTCCTTCAATAGTTGTTCCTCATTACTTGGTGTAACATTATCAACCATTTCTCTTATCTCTTTTCCTTTTTGTTTATACAAGAATGCTTTAAATTCTGGAGAATTTATAAATTCATTATCTAATACAAATGACTTATACTCCACATGCCTTGCATCTGTATCTATACTCTCTTCCACATTTAATTCCCTGGCAAGGCGGGTGTAGTCCTAAGTTCTCAATCTTGACATCTTATTGGACTGACCCTGTGGCACATTACCCTCAAATGCCTCTTCCCCAGAAGATAACAGCTCTGTATCTTGCAACCCTTGATTATATTTTTCTACCACCATTTCTGCTTCTTCAACTTCCAGGTTCCTAATCATATCATCAAACTGATAGGGTACATGTTGATATCCTCCAAAGTTTATCTTTTGTCTAGAAGAATTGATATACCCTTCTGGATCAAAATTCTTTCTAGGTGGTCCTCTTTTCATCTTGTATTGCAGTAGCTTATCAAGAATCAAATTGTACCCTTCCTTCACCAATACAGTAAAATCACCGAAGCACAATGTACCAGGCATGAAAGCCTATTTTCCAAAGGAGCTAAAATTCATAACACTAGAAAAGTCCATCTGCATAACAATTTCCAAGTATGCAATCCTGTCCAAGACTATTTTAGGCAAAATGAATGGGGCATCTTCAAATTCGTAAACCCTAATCATGGTAGCATCATCCAAACAATACCAATCCCCCCAATTGTGATTAATTGGCCCATTGAATTCCTTAGGCCTAAGAAACCTATTTATCTCATCAGATAAAGAATAAGCACATGGATGACTATAGAATTTGTACAATGGTTTTACAAAATACTCCTCAAAGTGTATGAAACAAGAATTAGCAAACCCGCTATCCCAAATAGCAATCCATAATTGAACAGGTAATGACATACCTTATCAAATTGGGAAATTCTCATCTCCTGAGGCCACAACCCTAACTCCTATCCAAAATACAACACTATGTGCATCAACAATGAATAATGCCTAAGATGTAAGATAGATGCTCCACTTTTCACTGCCATCAACCCAAAATCAAGCCCCTTAAAAATGTATGAGGCATAATCAAAAGGTCTAGAGTTATGATATTGAATATCTGTTGAAATTATCATAGGCACGATTGACATATATTCTGGTACTTCCATTCCCAATACTCGGCCTATCGAGAAATAAGTATACTTCATATAGGGTTCAAAAAGACCAACATGGAAGGGGATTCCATCACTATCCTCTAGTGGAACTGGTTTGCCGCCCTGTCTAATTCTGTCTAGTGGCAACCTCCAACCTTTATAAATTGTGTCCATCCTCCCAAATTCCCTTTCTAATTCTTCACATATGATTTTCTCATTGCAAACCCCTTCCAATTTGAAAACCTCGCCTATTGCATCTTTTTATATATGTATCAATGGTTTCTCGGATGGGTCACAGATGGCTTTGAGTTTTGAATTATAATGAGTGGCCAACAATCTCACCAATTCAACATTGACAAATACATTAGAGCAGACCAACTTTCACAGATTAAGCTTCCATGGATTACATACTGGTTCAAAACGATTACTCCAATAGTAATGAAAACTAAAAATTTCATAGCCTATTATTGGTGTCCAAATATCTCCTATGAGCTTACATTTGTCATCTAGTTTATCCACTTCTACCCTAAGTTGTGCAGATCACCTGGTTTTAGGTCCAGAGCCAGGTAATTGGTTGATAAGATCTTGGCTTAGCTTCCGCTCAGTGCCCTCTGGCTCAATTTCGGTTTTCTGTTTTTTCCCTCTAGACTAACTACTTTCCCCATGTTTTCTACCCTTCAATTTTCCTGAACTAGTGGCTTCCATTCTTCAAAAATTGTAGAAGTCAAAACTACAAAATTCAAGGCACAAAGAGCTTACTGTATTTTGCTTGAAACTTTTGAGTCAAAAAATGCCCTGGTTCTTCGTTCGTCCTTTTTCTTTCTCTGCTATCAATTCCGCAACAGTGTTTTCAATTGAATTTTCCTTAATTCATGAAGTTACTTATGCTTCGTGGCACCATTAATGTTTTAGCTGAAACACGAGTGTAGCAGGTCTTTTTTCAAAACTCTCACTGTCACATCATGTAATATTGTCGGTGAGACATTTTCAAATCTTGGGTGATCCTTCTATTAGGGCTTCTACCAACGTTCATTAAAACATTCACTTAAGACACCTTGTAGTTTCCCCAAAACTTTGAGTCTCCTTTAGAGTTATTTTGATTCACTTGTATCTTTTCTATCGATAGATCATATATCGCTAAGATGTCTCGGAGTTTCACTGGCATTATGAGTCTCCCTGAGAGTTATCCCTTCAATCTCAAGTGTATAGCTATAACTCCCACTGATGAAAACATGTCGTTGTGACTTTGTAATTTGGGCAAATGTTCCTCCGCTTACTTCGTATCTCACCGAGATATTTCCTTTGGTCTATTTTCTGATCGCCGAGACATAATTATTTTCTTGTTGATGGAACAACACTCGGCATGACTCTCATATCTCTCTTTGTTGAAACCAGTCTCGCCGATGATCAAAATGTATTGCCAAGGCTTTACAAATGCAATCCTATTGGTGTGACATAGGGGTCGGCAGGACTTCATGAACTCATATCAAAAAAATCCTCCTTTGCTTTATCGGCAAGACGAGATGGATGCTACAGGACTTCACTCTGACGGCCCAAGTATGGCTGATATAGTTCTTTGTGATTCGGTCGGTAAGACACATATGTGCTCGATATGACCCACCTCGATGACTGTTGTCTTTCTAATAGGACCCTTTTGTCGTTGAGACTGCAAACTGCATCATGTCAATATGAATCCTTAGATAAAATTATATCAGTAAGGCATTCACGACCTCTTGTCGATACACTGAAAAATATGTGTTAGTATAAAATAACTTATGGGTTGGGAAGACCTATATCATCTCATGCCAATATGACTTTATATATTCAAATGCTTGGGGTCAGGTGAGCTTTATGGGACCAAATGGTAAATACTGAGGGTCAAGTGAATTTTATGGGACCAAATGGTTAATATTGAGGGTTAGGTGAATTTTATGGGACCAAATGGTAAATACTAACTAGAACATGGGCGACAAAGCAAAATACATCAATTTTATATTCATGATATGGGCCTCTTTGGAAAACTTTCATGAGTACAGACAACTATAAAATTTTCAAATTTTATAGTTAATAGGAGGGTTAAGGGTAGAGGGTAGATGGTTTAAGGGTTTAGGGTTAAGGGTGGAGGGGAGAGAGATAGAGGAGGAGTGAGTGAGTGAGTGAGAAAAATACCTAAGAGAGGGAGAAGGGGTAGGAGGGAGAGGAGATAGAGTGGTGGTGAGTGAGAGAGAGACCGAGAGGAGTGGTGCTAGGAGGGAGAGACTTGAGAGAGATAAAGGGAGGGTAGAGGGTAGAGGGTTTAAGGGTTTAGGGTTTTGGGGAGAGATAGAGGAGTGAGGAGAGAGAGAGACCCGAAGAGAGGGAGAGGGGTAGGAGGGAGAGACTTGAGAAAGAGAGAGAGGTAGAGGGTTTAAGGGTTAAGGGTTTAGGGTTATGGATAGAGGGAGAGAGATAGAGGATTGGGAGAGAGAGAAGGAGGAGTGGGAGAGAGAGATGAAGTAGAGGTTAAGGGTAGAGGTAAGCGGGTTAAGGGTAGAGGGAGGAGATAAGAGTGAGAGAGAGACCCAAGAGAGGAGGGTAGGAGGGTGAGACTTGAGAGAAAGAGGGGGAAAGAGGGAGGAGTGGGAGAGAGAAGGGTAGAGGAGTTAAACATATAAATTAGAGTTTAAGGGTTTAAGAGTTTAGGGTTGGGTTTAGGGTTTAGGGTTTAGGGTAGAGATAGAGGGAGTGAGAGAGAGAGAGAGATACCTGAGAGAGGGAGAGGGGGTAGGAGGGAGAGACTTGAGAGAGAGAGAGAGGGTAGAGGGTTTAAGGGTTTGCGGTTTAAGGGTTAATGGTTTAGGGTTTAGGGTTATGGGTAGTGATGAAACTTCAAAGTTTTGTTCTGTGTTCTATTTTATCCTACCTTGTGTCTTTGGTCATCTATGGTGTTTGGGAAAAGCCTAAGGTTGGGGTTTTACCTTTGTCTTCATGTAAAACCCTAGTGTTCATCTTACACCTTGGATGGGATCTATTTGGCCGTTACTTTTTAAAAATGTCTTAAAACAACTTAAGCCCCATCACTTTGTCTAGGTTGGGCCCCCTTTTGTTTTATCATTTTATTTCCTTCGCCTGAATTTAATTTTCCTAAGTCTTTTGTTGGTCCCGTGTTCCCTTGTTAAAACAACTTATGTCATTGTTTGTTATCGACCTAGTGATGTGCCCTTATTCCTCTAGGGGAGAGGGCCCAGTAGTCGTGCAGGCTAACTTTCTCAGCATGTAGCAATTGACTGGAATATCCTAGAACCTTCAATTTTTTTTTTGAAATGTAGACTAGTCTCTTATTTATCTATAACTAAGGTTTGGAGGCGCAACTCATCATGCAACTCGCCACATCGGAAGATCTTTTGAGAAGTGTCTAAAAGTTGAATTTTTAAAGGTTCGACCAAAACTTAATCATGGAACCCCCAATAGTTGAACAAAAAAATATCATTTGTTGCTTGTAGAATATCATATTTTTATTTAAATTAAAATTAATATACAACTTAAGTGGACCAAATACTTATTGATAACCATAAATCTTTGATATCTCTACCTTTTATATTCAACACATATGGACTAATAGTTGAACACAAAAATCTATTTGTTGTTATAAAAACAACACATAATTATTTAAAATACAACTTATATTGAACAAAAATGGACCAATAGTTGAACACTAAAACTTTTTGAAAATCCTTCACATTTAATGGGAAAATACGTGTTATTTATTGTGCTCACCTTTTATATTTGTGATAGGACAAACTAGTAATATAAAATTATTCAATGCTTGTACATTGCTACCCCAATTGTTGTACACATAAGAACAATATTTTTTCATTATGATAACAATACTTGTTTAAATGAGTGTCTTATTTTATTAAATGAGAATTTTATTTTTTAAATGATATACTTATAGTGGAGAGTTGTGATATTTTATTTGAAACAAAAAAATACTTATTTCACTTCTTCATGAATGTATTTATGTTTTTTTCATATAACATTTAGAGGTTCTCATGTGTTCAAGTATGGGTTCATTTTTTATCAACATTTGGTTTTTTCTTTATTTACATTTGGACTATTTATTTACAATATATAGTATAAATATGTGGTAAGACTAGGTATTATCATCATGATTGAGTGCGCGACTATTAGACCTCGCACGATGATTGGGCCCTCTCCCCTAATAAATGTTTTAATTTTGCAAAGGGACAAGTTCACATGGCCGTAGATAAATCGCCATGTGATTTCATCCGTTCTCCACCATCCCAAGATGACCCCACCACACTGTCTTTGTTGATTGTGATATCACGAGCGAGCGCCACGTGTCTCATCCGGTGAAGCTGAAGTAATGATAAATACTTTGATGTTTCTTTAATACATTATGTCGCATGTTACTAAAGCAGTTATAAGATGCACGTGTTTTAAATCAACAGAGATGTTATAATCTTGGTAGAAAGGTGCTTGATGGTTAATAACAAGGTTGGTGATTGTGTTGAACGAACAGGATTGTCGATGGTTGAGATCCACGGTTGCCCACCATCGCGTGATCAAAATTTGTGAGGTCTTTATTGATTGTGATATCACGGGCAGGTGCCACGTGGATCTCCTTGGCAATGAGTAGTATGGTGGGCCCCTTATTGCCATGATGGAGACTATGTCAGTTTGCTTTGAAGGCAGTCATCCAATGATCTGACCAAGGTGAAGGATCGACGGCTAATATTTGAATCTGCATCAAATGTGATTAGAGTCGTTTGTGCAACACGCAAGTAAGCTTTAATGGCAGACATGACATCTACTGCCATGGTTTGATCATGTCATCCATTCTTGGCAAGGGAAATCTATACTTGATGGTGATCTTGTTGATGGCTCTAGAATCTGTACACATCTGCCATTCCCCATCTTTCTTTGGTTCTAGCACTACAAGTGATGCAGCCACGGTAGGAGGGTCCTCAAGGAGAACTATTCAGATCATGAAGCTAGAGTAACACAATGAAAGCAACACAGAATATGGAGGCAAATGCAGATGCAAATATTCTCATTAACAGAAATCTCAATTATATTTGTCTGGCAACATTCAGGCTTACAAAGTCAGCTCACGGGCCTAATTAAACATGCTCAAAAATACAACATTCTAACAGGCTCCTATATGCGAGCTGAACTCTTACAATTTGGATCTTAATCTACTCAATCAACTATTAACTCAACTCCCTTTCCCTATTCTAATGATCGATTACAAGCTTTATACTATATCCACGATTCTGGAAACATCTGTGTCAGCCAAAGATCATCACATTATCCAAGGAAAGAAAAAGTAGCATGCGCTTGAATAGGTCGGCCCCAAATTTGAATTACTCTATCAGCAAGTGCATAGAATGAAGTGTGGACCTATAAGGAAGGTTGGGGACACTCCTCAGAATACTTAGAATCACACCATCAAGATCTGCAAGTCATGAGAACGACCCACGAATGATCAAATTAACTGATAGGCTTTAAACTATTATGGTGTCGGTTCAAGAAACTACCATGAAATTCCAGAAGCAATAAATTGTTGGAAAAAGATCAAATTAGACCCAAATATTGGAATAAGGAAAATGAACATGACCATGATGTACACAAAGATCCACAGGGTCTAGTGAGAAAAGATGATAAATCCACCAACACGAGCTGAGCAAGAACAAAATAAGAACAAAACTTAAAGAAAAGAAAAAAATTGGTTGATGCAAGATTGCCAAGAACCAAGGATGCTCCTGCATCAGACTCTGGGGTTAAAGAAAAGTGAGTCCCTCACTTTTTTGGGGCTAAAGGAAAACCAAGTCGGTCTACCTCAGCCTAAGAAATCCAAGAAGAATCCTCAACTAGTGTGTCTTTCCATTTCACAAGATATTCTTTGTATTGTCTTCCACGAGTCTTCCTCCCATCTCTGACATCCAAAATCTCTTCAATCTCATTTGACTGCTGCTTAGGAAACTGGTGTTCCAATCTTACTTCACTGTCTTCTCTGAATTCTACTTCATAGCACTGGTGTAGGTCTGTAATGTTGAATATAAGTGATATACCCATGCCATCTGGTAACTCTACTTCATATGCATTTCTTCAATCAAATTTCCTCAAAATCCTATGGGGTCCAAACTTCCTCATCTTCAGCTTACTGTATGTTCCAACTGGAAATCTCTCCTTCCTCAAATACACCATCACTTCATCACCAACCTCGAATTCCTTATGTCTCCTCTTTTCATCTGATTTCTCCTTATACTTTTGGTTCATGTCTTCCAATTGTTGTTTCACTTGAGTATGCACTCCCTTCATGTGTTCTGCAAATTCTTCTGCTTTTGCACTCCTTTTACCTTCCATAATGATGTCTCTCAATTCTAATATACCTCTAGGATGAACTCCAGTAACAAATTCAAAAGGTTTCTTTCTTGTACTCCTGTTTACTAAATTATTGTAAGCAAATTCTACTTGTGTAAGGACTAAATCCCAACTTCTAGTTTTCTCTCCAACCAAACATCTCAACAAATTTCCCAAAATCTTGTTTACTACCTATGTCTTTCCATCAGTCTATATGTGAAATGTAGAACTAAACTTCAAATCTGTCTTCAGATTTTTCCAAAGTGTCCTCCAAAAGTAACCAACAAATTTTGTATCTCTGTCTGAAACTATACTCCTAGGTAATCCATGCAATCTAACCACTTCTCTAAAAAACAAGTCTGCTACATGTACTGCATATGTTTTCTTCTTACAAGGTATGAAATGTGCCATTTTAGAAAATTGATCAACCACCACAAGTACTAAATCATTACCTCCTTGGGTCTTCAGCAAACCAAGTGTGAAATCCATGCTAATATCCTCCCAAGGTCTCTCTGGAACTGTCAAAGGCTTATACAATCCAACATACTGACTACTCCCTTTTTGCAACTTGACAAACTCTACAACTCTGCACAAATTTCCTAACATCCTTATGAATCTGCGACCAAAAGTAATTGTCACTTACCAATGCTACTGTCTTATCAATTCCAAAGTGTCCTGACATCCTCCAATGTGCTTCTCCTTCACCAAGTTATCCCTCATTGAACTCTGAGGTATACACAATCAATTGCCTCTAAACAACATATCATCTTGCATGAAATAATCCAACCACTGAATTCTATCCTCCAAAACAGGTTCTTCACAAGCTCCCCAAGGTTCTGCAAAATCCAGGTCTTCCTCATACAAGTTCTTCAATTCATCAAATTCTAATACCTCCTCTCTCATCTCTGTCAGTAAATTCCTTCTCCTATGCAAAGCATCAGCAACTCTATTTGACTTTACACTCCTATGCTTCAAAACAAAAGTATAACTCTGCAAGAACTCTACCCATCTCATGTGTCTCTGATTCAACTTACCTTGACTATTCAAATATTGCAATGCTTGATGATCTGTAAACAACAAAAACTCCTTAGGCAACAAATAATGTCTCCACTTCTTCAAGGCTTGAACTATGGCATAAAATTACTGATCATACACTGAATATTTTCTCCTAGCATCATTCAATTTCTCACTGAATTAAGCTACAGGTCTCCCTTCTTGACTCAACACTGCTCCAATTGCATTTCCACTTGCATCACAGTCTACTTGAAATAACTTATTAAAATCTAGTAAAGCCAACATAGGCTACTCAGTCACCTTCTACTTCAACAACTCAAAACTTCGGTCTACTCCAGACATCCATCTAAAATCCCTCCTATCTCCTCTCATTGTTTATGTCATAGGACTACAAATAGAACTAAAATTCCTAATAAACTTTCGGTAGAAACTAGCCAATCCATGAAATGATCTTACCTCTCTAATGCTATCTGGTGTAGGCCACTCAACAAATTCTTTCACCTTCTCAGGATTCATCTTCAATCCATCCACAGAGATCACAAATCCTAGATATACCAACTCCTCCTTCATGAAACTACACTACTTAATGTTTATCAGCAATTGTTCTTCTCTTAACCTCTGCAAAACTTGTCTGATATGCAACAAATTTTCTTCTCTACTCTTACTAAAAATTAAGATGTCATCCAAGTAAGCAATCACAAACTTACCCAAGAATTTCTTCAATACCTCATTCATCAGCCTCATCAAAGTACTCAGTGCATTTTTCAATCTGAAAGGCATCACCAACCACTCATGCAATCCTTCATTTGTCTTGAATGTTGTTTTCCACCCATCTCCTTCTCTAATTCTGCTATGATGATATCCACTCTTCAAGTCTATCTTGGTAAAATATTTAGCTCCACTCAAGCAACCCATGATGCCATCCATCTGGGGAAAAGGAAATATATACTTCACCATGATCTTGTTTATGGCTCTAGAATTTGTACACATCCTCTATTCTCCATCCTTCTTAGGTGCTAGCATAGTAGGTACTACACATGGACTTAAGCTTTCTCTGATCAAACCCTTCTTCAACAGTTCTTGCAATTGTCTATTCAACTCTTCATTCTCTATCGGTGTCATCCGATGTGCTACTTTGTTAGGAAAACTAGCTTCAGAAATCAGATCCATGCAATGACTAATACTCCGCACAGGTGGTAATCCATCAGGTACATTATCTGAAATGATCTCCTCATACTCTATCAGCAATTTCTTCATCTCTTTTAGTTGTTTTTCTACAAGCTTCAAATTCATTCTTCTTAGGTACCAAGGCATAGCATATGTTCTCATGTCTCAACCCAACCAAGAATCTCCTTCCATCAACCAAACAAACTCTAGTACTCGTACAAACCTCAACTGTAGGGACATCTTCCAAAGGCAACAAAGTATGCTTCATCCCATTAGAAAAAATAGTATATATATTCTTCTTTCCATCATGAATAGCCTGTCTATCATACTGCCAAGGCCTTCCCAACAAAACATGGCATACATCCATAGGCATAGTATCACACAAAACTTCATCATGATAATTTCCTATCTTCAATTTCACCAAACATTGTTCACTTACTAGTATCTTCTGCTCATCCTGAATCCAAGCGATTTGATAGGGCTTCGGGTGTTTCAACCTTTCCAACTTCAATTTAGTCACCATCTCTTCAGAAACTAGGTTCTCAGAACTTCCACTGTCAACAATCACCTTGCAACATTTACCAGCTACCTTGCATCTAGTCCGAAACAAATTCTTTCTCTGCAATGGTTCCTTTTCTACTTCACTTTGTAACAATACCCTTTCATTCACCAACACTTCTCCATCTTCTGGTTTATTAGATGATCTAGCATGATCTTCCTCAGCAAAGTTTTTTCTCCTATTGTTCTCTATCCTTCTACTTGTCTCTCCTTGATTACATTCAAAAGCTCTATGTCCTTCTCCACCACACTTAAAGCAAGTTCCCCTAAATACTTTTTTCTCCTTATCATCCTTTCTATAACCTTCATTCTGGTTTAACCACCATATCCTCCTCTTTTGTAAGATTTTATATCATTCTTACTGACCTCCTTATCCTTATTTTGATCTGCAAAAGAGCCTCTTCCTCCTCCAGTAAAAGTTATTCCTCTCTGAAATCTTCCACCTCTTCTTCTTTGTCTCTACTCGTGTCTTTTATTCAAATTCTCTTTTACCTTTAGGGCACACTGATATGCCTATTCCACATTCTGCAACTTAATCAAACTGGCCTCATCCTGTATAGATGACCTCAAACCATTCACATACCTAGCTAATTGCTCAATCTCATCCTCTGAATGTCCAGATCTAATATTCAACTTATAGAACTCCTTAGTATACTCTGTCACACTTGAATCTTTTTGCTTCAGATTTTGCAACTTTCAGAACAAACTAATCTGATAATCTGAAGGCATAAACTTTGTCTTCAACTTATTCACCATCTGATGCCATGGCTTGATCTTATCTTTTCCTCTTATTTTTCTATCTATCTGCACATGTTCCAACCAAATGGATGCATGTCCTCTCAACTTTGTACAAGCATATTTCACCTTCTTATCTTTAGTGGTACCTTCAAATTCAAAATATTTTTCCATCTCTATAATCCAATCAAGCAATTCTTCTGAATCCAACTTACCATTATAATCCAGTGGATTGAAATGTGGTTTTGTATTTGCTCTGATTAGGGCTCTTATGAACCTCTCTTCTCCCTGATCAAGACTAGGTTGCTCTTCTCTTCCTCTTTCTTCCTGTACTTCTACCTCTTCATCACTCACATCATCAACTAGTCGACCTCTTCTCTAGGTCATTTCAACTGCATATAATCTAGCAGTAACTCCTCCCAACATCTCCATTAAAGCAGGGTCTGCATTTCCACGCGCTCCATTTCCTCTTCCTACCATCTTTACACAAGTCCTTTGCAGCTGCAAGTCGAATCCTCAATTCTCCACCCTACAAAATATCTTCAACAGGAATTCACAAACTCTGATGATCTCGCAAGGA
Source organism: Sequoia sempervirens (assembly GCA_007258455.2). Taxonomy (NCBI): domain Eukaryota; kingdom Viridiplantae; phylum Streptophyta; class Pinopsida; order Cupressales; family Cupressaceae; genus Sequoia; species Sequoia sempervirens. The sequence continues at coordinate 179,813 of VDFB02323364.1, read as the reverse complement.
ACGAATCTCACTCTGATACCAATCTAACATAGCCACGGTAGGAGGGTCCTCAAGGAGAACTATCCGGACCATGCAGCTAGATTAACACAACGAAAGCAACATAGAATATGGAGGCACATGAAAATGCAAATATTTTCATTAACACAAATATCAATTACATTCGGCTGGCAACATCCGGGCTTACAGATTCGGCTCACAGGCCTGATTAAACATGCTCAAAAATACAACATTCTAACAGGCTCCTATATGCAAGTTGAACTCTTACAATTCAAATTGTAATCTACTTAATCAACTACTAACTCAACTCCCTTGCCCTATTCTAATGATTGATTACAAGCTTTATACTATATCCGCCATTCTGGAAACATCTGTGTCAGCCAAAGATCATCACATTATCTAAGGAAAGAAAATGTAACGTGCGCTTGAATAGGTCGGCCCCAAATTTGAATTACTCTATCAGCAGGTGCATAGAATGAAGTGTGGACCTATAAGGAAGGTCAGGGACACTCCACGGAATACTTAGAATCACACCGTCGAGATCCGCAAGTCACGGGGATGATCCATGAATGATCAAATTAACCAATAGGCTTGAAACTATTCTGGTATCGGTTCAAGAAATTGCCATGAAATTTTGGAAGCGATAACTCTTTGGAAAAAGATCCAATCGTGCCCAAATCTTGGAATAAGGAAAATGAACATGACCACGATGTACACAAAGATCCACAGGGTCTAGTGAGAAAAGATGATAAATCCACTAACACGAGCTGAGCAAGAACAAAATAAGAACAAAACTAAAAGAAAAGAAAAAATTGGTTGATGCAAGATTTCCAAGAACCAAGGATGCTCCTACATCAAAATGTACTACACATGGACTCAAACTCTCTCTAATCAATCCCTTCTGCAACAACTCTTGCACTTGCCTGTTCAAATATTCACTCTCGAGCCACCTTATTTGGAAAATTGGCTCTTGGAATCAAGTCCATCTGATGACTAATCTTTCTCACTGGAGGCAAACCTTAAGGTATGTTATCAAAAATAATAGCTTGAAACTCATTCAAAAAATTTGAAACCTCTACAGGTACATCAGTAGTATCTTCTTTATCAATTCTAGGGATCAACGCAAAACACATATGCTCATGCCTCATACCTTCTAGGAACTTTCTTCCATCAACCAAAAAAATTCTTACATTACTGCATACCTTTTCCTCTACCTCTTTCAAGGGCTTCAACTTATGATGAACTCCATCATTTGTCAAAGAATAGGTGTTGGCATGTCCATCATGTATTGCTCGTCAATCAAACTACCATGGTCTACCTAACAACATATGACAAACATCCATAGGCATAATATCACACAATACCTCATCATGGTAATTTCCAATCTTGAACTTTACCAGACATTGTTCATTTACCAAGGCTTTATGGTCCTTCTGCAACCAATCAATCTGGTATGGGTTTGGATGCCTTCTTCTCTCCAACCACAACTTACTAACCATTTCTTCTTAAACAAGGTTAGCAGTACTACCTCCATCAATAATAACATTGAAAACTGTACCTTCACACTTGCATCTGGTGTGAAACAAATTCTTCCTTTGAGTTGGCTCATTCTCCTCATCCAGCAAGGCTCTTCTAGTAACAAAAACCTCTCCTCTTTTTGCATCCTCAGAATGTGAAGACTCGGCATCTTCATCAACATGTGCAACTTGTGCATTACCCTCAGGTCTTTTATTTTTCCTTCCTTAATGTTTAGGACACTCATAGGATCTATGTCCTCCTCCACACTGGAAATAGGTTCCATGGAAGCCTCCTCTTCCTGGTCCTTGTCTAGATCTTCCCCTTCCTCTTTGGTATCCATTATTCTAATCACGAGGACGGTAGGTGTTATCTCCTTTCTAGTTATGGCCACTACTGGAGCCTTCACCCTTATTTTGATCTTCATTTCAACCTCCATATGACCTTCCATCGGTCTTTCCTCCATGGCCTCCACCTCATTGTTTGTTTTCAAACCTTTTGTTCAGTCATTCTTCAACCTTTAGAGAAAACTAATAAGCATCCTCTATGGTGGTCATTCTTACCAATTCCAATTCTTCTTGTATGCTTGGCTTCAACCCGTTAATATAACGAGCAACTTTCTCTTTATTTGCCCCAGAATATCCTATCTGAATCAGGACCTTGTGAAATTCCTCTATGTATTCTTTCACCGTCCTTGTCCCTTGCCTCAAGCTCAACATCTTCTTGAGCAGCTCCAATTCGTAATTGACTAGAATAAATTGTTTCTTCAATTATGACACCATTTTGTCCCATCTGGAAAACTTATCTTTCCCTTGTCTTCCTCTTTCTAACTGGACCTCTTTCCACCATATACTGGCGTGACCTTTCAATTTTGTCTTTGCATGCCTCACTCTGTGAGGATCTTCAATCTCCTCAAACTCAAAAAATTCCTCCATGTCATTGATCCAATCAATCAATTCTTTAGGATTCAGATTTCCACTAAAAATTGAAACCTCCATTTTAAGTTTCTTCCCAATGCTTGAAATCGCTTGCAGCAATCTTCTTTCTCTAGGATCCATTGGATCCTGCTCTTCCTCTTCCATTTCCTCTTTCATTTCATCTTCACTGTCATCTTTGTCTCGTTGCACATCTCTTCTTTGAACCTCTTGTTGCAAGGTTTTTAATTGCCTTCTAAGGGCTCTGATCTCATCTCTAGGTGGATCTCTTCCTCCACCACCTCGGCCTCTGCCTCTGCCATATTGGGCACGTCTTGGAGGCATCTTGAACTCAACCCACACTCACAGGTCCTGTTGTAACTGCCTCACATTCGGTGCTTTGTTACGAGCTCAGGAACTCCTGCTATGATACCACTTGATGAGGGCCAAGCCGCCCGAAACCACATAAATCACAACAATACACACCAACACAGAAAATGCAAGACAGAAAAAAAACCCACTTTCAATTATTTTTAGATAATGAAATTACAGATTCAAAACTTACATGCTACAGCCTCATGGGCTTGATTCATTACAACAAAATCAACTCTAAAAAAAATCTACTATTCGGAGCCACAATCTGCACTATCATGGACGCCTTCTACAACCCCCACTTAACCATTTTTATTTTCCACAATAACAGTCTTAGAATGTTCTAGAAAGTTCAAATTTCCCCTTTTTGTTCTGGCGCCAAATATCCCATCGTTTGATTTCAGACCTAGGAAGAAATTTTTATGAAATTCACTTTTTTGAGGACCAACTTTGTAGGCCATAACTTTTGATTTGGGTGTTCGATTCGCTATTATTGCATATCATTGGAAAGCTCTACGACGCAAGACTTGACCATAGGTCAATTCGGCCACTTTCTGACCTGTTTTGGGGTCTTTAAAGTTTTATATCTAAATTTGAAGCTGCATTGGAGGAATTTCTTAGGACATAAACTTTAATTTCTCCCAAACCGTGCAGGGTATTGAGGTGATTCTTTCACAACAGGAAATGTTTTTTAACTCTGCTCCTTGAGGTAAATTTTCATGTTCATACGAACCCATTTTTGCTAAATTACTAAAAATAGTAAGTGCCCATGTTTTGCTATTTTTTTATGCATGACAGTTTTATACCCCTTAAGTTCCATCATGGGACTCAAAACAACTAAAGAAAATAAAGAAAATAATTTTTTTGGGTGATGCAAGATTGCCCTACACCATTGGATGCTCCTTCATCAGAATGGATCTCATCAGTATGTATGAAAAATTTGAGTTGTTGAGAGGATAGATTTAAGAAGTTACAAATAAAATTATTATATTGTTCTTGTGGATGTTGGAGCCTCCTATTTGAGGAGATTGAGAGGTTGGAGCCTCTTATTGGAAGAGATTGGTGTCTCTTGTTGGGATGGTGCTTAGTGGTAGGGATTAGAGTCTCCAATGGATTGGTGCCTATGAAACTTGTAAGATTAATACAATCAATATTTTGTTGTTGGTTTCTCCTATAAGGGTTTCCACATAAAATTGTGTCTCTTATGTGTGTGCTTAATTGCTAGATCTTGCATGTATGGTATTGCTATGGATGATTAAGTTTTGAAGTAATATTGTTGTGATTATTTAAGTTATGAAAATTTAAGTTTTGATCTATAATAATTCACCTCCCCCCTCTCAGTATAAGTGTGTGTTCCATCAGGGTGAGGATAAAAAAAGACCTTTTTGAAAATCCAAAAAATACTTTTTAGACATATGAAGGGTCATTATTTTCAGAGAAATTAATAGATAATATTTCATCAAAGGATTTTGTGGAGAAGTGGGAAGCATGGACCATGTGCATCATGACATGTGCAAGTTTCACCAAGGCTTAAGCATGATTAGAAATATGCAAGTGGATTTATTAGTTAACTAATTAGTTTTAGTCAACTAATCGCTTAAAGGGGAAATTAAATAAATAGTTTATATTTATTCAACTTTTGAAAGATAAGGATAGGAAAGGTGAACTTAATTAAATAAATATTAAATTTATTCAATCAACAATGGACTCTAGAAAAAAGAGGGATAGAGGATTAAATAAATGATTTGTATTTATTTAATTAATGTTAAGAAGATGATTGGGAAGGTTATTATATTAAATTAACATTGAAATGGGATAAGATCAAGTGTGGCTAAGATGTGGACAAATTTAGGTATCTACATTGTCAAATCATCAACTACAAAAACAAAGGATTAGGCATTCACAAGTAAGGAATATTGGATCCCATACATGCACAAATGCAAATCAAATATTTCAAGGCATTGATTATAAGTGATACTTTTAAAATTATAAGAAAAATTCTTCCAATGTTTAGATTGGTTCTTCTCATTGCTTCTACAAAGAGCTTGTTACAACCATCCCTTTGATCAACACCACCATCCTTGTTTCCAAAAGTCATTTTCCACCACCCAAATTCACCAATAATGACCAAAAACAATATACCATCTAACTTATTCCAAAATGATGAAGCAATCATAAAATCATGGAATTCCATGATAATATTTTCCCTTCAGACCAAACATAAACTTTGAAATTGACTTAGCTACACCAGCATATAAAGCAAAGAGCCCACAAGATTCTAGGTATCACTATATTGCAAAGCTTGAACATGCAATATCAAATCAAAATCACTCCAAAGAGCATTATGGGTTTATTGATCAAAAAGGAAGCAAAAAAATGCGGACCCTAAAGCAAAGAAAAGCAATGAATCGAGGTGACACGTCCAAATTGACATCTCCCATATTGAAATCTAAAAATCCTACATAACAATCCATATATTCAAATCTTATGCCAATATACCAATCTAATCATTTGCATCTCATATCCATAATCCTAAATCTCAAACCAAACATGTCAATTCTCATCTCAACTCTATTTAGGTCCCTAAATCCCAAAATCTAAAATTCAAAAATTCCACATCTCCATCCAACATTCACTCCCAAAATCCTAAACCAAAAACCCAATGTCCCAAATCCTAAATCTAAAAAATAAATATCTTTTTAGATTCCTAATTATCAAAATTCGGGTACCTCCAAAAGTCTTAAATCCCATATATCAAGCATCCATAATATAATGTCAAAAGTATAAAATCTTGTAATCAAACATTCAAAGCTTCAAAATCTATCATATAATACAAAGCAAATACAATTGTAGAATTGACATGGTGTGTGAAATTGTTGGTTTTTATTTCCCTTAGTCCAATGACATTTACTCATTCCTTCACAAACTCATCCACTCATTTTACACAATCAAATCCATTACACAATGTATCTCTATGATTCCACCCCTTTAATCCAAGCTTTTGCATCACCATCAAACATTATTCATCCAACCTACCTCCCATTCCATTTTTCTTGGCAACATTCTCTGTCATAATGTCTATTATGATACCATGGTTAAGGAATTTACATTTGAGAGAAGCCAACTTAGTAATCAACAAAGTTCATAACATGCATAGAGTACATTGCAATATCATGGTTCATATGGAACAGTTCTTGAAACATAATATTATTGGACTACCATATAAAACAATCTTCAAAATATAGAAAACTCGATGAACATTATGAACCTCAAACAATTACATGCCTAATGTAACAATAGTTATAAAAAATCAAAATAGTAGAGAATTTTTTTGTTCAATGGCAAAAACCATTACTAATGTGCTTTGGGAAAGTACCATGATGAAAAACTAGTCATGTTCTTCCCTCCACTTCAAGGCAATGTGTCTCATCCACCTACATTATCCATCCTCTAAACTCCCTAACTAGCAAGTCATTCCATCCCCTCATACACATCCATCCTTCTCTCCCACATTTGATCTTGATAAGGACAACACATGATTATGAAATATTCTTTGAACACTTCTTAACATATCCCAACTCTTTTAATGAATACTACCCTCCTTTAGCAAGCATCGCAGTGTAATGTCATAAGGAGCATATCTAGAGTGGGAGCATGTTGTTACTATGAAATAGTCCTTAGAGATCACATCCTGGATACCTCCATCAATCCATCCCCCATCCATTCCATCTACCATCATTAATCACTCCATCCAATCCCCCTTCCATCCTTGTCTCTAGACTTTATTTTCCATTGTCATTCATTATACACAATAGACTATCCCAAAGCAATTCTTCCAAATGTAAGTAAATCTCAATCCACAACACAATCCACACAAATCTAGCCAAGAAGTTGAACACCCATCCCAAAACATACATAAGCTTTGTTCTTAGTCTTGCTACAAGTCTTGTTCAATTCTATATAAATCATCACATTATTATTAATATATATTATTCTCAATCCTTATGGTGTTCTCAAGAAATATCATTCATAAATCAACACTATCATCATTCTCAATGAATATTCAACTTTAAGCTTGACCGAGGGAAAATCTTGTTTGTGATGGATTTGTGAATAACACAAGACGCATGATCAAACAACAAATAAAACACCTTCCACACAAGAGCTCTACAAAATAAAGATTTGTTATTCCTCAACAAGATAATACTTACAAAATGAAAAGCTTTCATGAATATCAAGGAGATCATCATGAGATTAAGAGAATACAATGAAGGTGAGTGCTTTATAGGAGCAACCCTAAACAAGAAAGGGATTAGATCATGACAAGTGTCGTCATCCTATGTGATGAGACAAAATGATCTAGTAATAGCTCACTTCAGTTAATAGAAAAAAAAACTCCTAAGTTTAGCTTAAGTGCATGAAATGAATTAGACTAAATCAATTAAATATTAGTTAACTATTAGCTAAAGAATGATTACTCTAACACCCCCCTTAAGATGAACTCAAGGAGTAGCCAAAAAACCTAAAAAGCCAATACATAAAAATTAAAGAATCCATCATGAGTCCCAACAAACAAGCCTGATGAGGTACCAATGTACAAACAATCTAATCTCTCACAACTTGAGAAAGGAGAAAACCTCATGGGAAAAACTCCTTTCCAAAAGAGAGAAAGGTGAATGAAAGACTAAAAATCCTCTAAAACAATGTCCCAAAAATATAGGAACATGAAGAACATTGCTAAAGCATGAAGAAGATGTAGACAACTGTCAAATGATGACTGTTGAAATGAAGAGTGTCCTTTGAAATAGATGATGATCAAGATCAAGAAGACAAGAATTTGTATGAGTGCCCCCAACAACACTACTTGAATCAGATGAAAAACTAAAGCAAACATTTGGAACTCGAAGATACAAATGGTACATGAATCTGCATGAGTGGCCCCAATGACATTACTCAACATGCAAGATGTAAGTCAAAAATACAAGTACCAATTGTCTAAAGAACACTGATCACATAAAAATAGAAAGTCGCCTCTAGAAATAGGAATGCAAGAGTTTCCATATGGTAAATACTTCATCTCACTAAAATGCATGGGTAACCAGTCGTTGCATCCATCTAGTACATAAGAACAAGAATTAGATACATAAATCACTCAAAAATAAACCAAAAAAGTATTAGCACCAACAGTAGAAACCCCCTATAATGGGGAAAGGAAGAGACATGACAGGTACATTGAAACTATGTGAAACCAAGAAGTGCATGTAGGAGAACAAAGAACATCTAAACATGCAACTGAAATTACCTACAAATAAAAAGGGTGTGCAAACCAAAGCACACACGCATGATACATGAGTCATTGGGATTCGATGTTGTCGTGGAAGGAACCCTCACTTGACAAAAGTGTGATGGAAAAACAAAGGCACTCACAACTGTCATGTCCCCGAAATCGTAGCACCAAAATAACACTGAAGTACAAATAGCAAAATCAAATAAATATCAAAATAGAAATATAAGTAATCTTAATTTAAGTATTATTATTATAATTATAATTATCTTAGATAATATTATAATTATAATATAAAATAAACAAATTAATAATTTAAATATTATAAACATTATGATATAATAAGTATTAAAAATATATATAATTAGATAAACATCAAATAATATTGTAAATATAAGAATATATAAATAATAATAATGATTCAAATATTATAAGAGATAATAAGATATATGAAATTAAAATGAAAAAATGATATTATAATTATCAAATACAAATTATACTAAATAAGATAATAAAATAATGATAACCTTAAATACCATTATAAAATTATGATTATCAATATAAAATTATAAACATTAAACATTATAACATTTTAATAATAAGAGACATTTCATTATGAAAGGACACGACCCCAACTCCATGGTGGATATAAACTGGAAGACATTCCAAATGGGAGCATCATCGAAGGAAGAAAAAAAAAAGAAAATATATTTATAAACAGACTTCAGAGCAAGGGGAGATACAAGGAATGACACATATAAACATCGAAGGGGATATCTGAGATTATATGGTGATTAAGGAAGCCATCTCAGCACATGAGACGAATTCAGATTAGCAAATCTTGCAGATAAGACAAATCTGGAGGGCATCGTGGCAGGTATAGAGAATCAATCGATATGTTTCTAAAGGAGCTGCTTCTGTTTGGAGTCGACATCAAGAGGAGTTGCGTCTTGTGAAGAGATCAACGCATAGCTTGTAATATCGTCTTTTTCGATGAATGGAGGCGAATCTCACCATATATATTAGAGGACGTCTTTAACTGTTGGGAAATCATATTTATCAGGCGTTCACCTTGCTAGTGGAAGCACGTCGATGGTAGGAGTGGTGCGATCTTGTGGAATTTGTGGTCTTTGACCATGCTTGATCCATGAGGGAGATACAAGCGCAATCATCAAGCAAGAAGTCAAGCCTCAACTCAGTATTATAAGTACATCATTTCCAGTTGCTTGGCATCTTATCATCATTGTAAATCAATCAGGAAGGTCTGCACTAGTATATTTTGTAGCTCACTGCTCTTACAGTAGTTCTAGTAGGCATTGCACCATTATATCAAATACTCTTGATTCTGCATTGGCATAGAACTATAAACATTGTCGGGCATCATATATACTGAAATTGTAATTAGTTGTAATTTGTTTGGTATGCATTTGTTCTAGTAGGCAATACAATACAAGGAGTTTGGGATTGCAAGCCAACTGTTTGACATAATGTCCTTCTTTGTAGTTGCTTATTTACTTGCATTTCTAGACATTAATCTTCATTGAAAAGTTATAAAGTAGTTGTTGCATTTGCAATTCAGTCATTAGAATACTTTCTTCAAGTCATTATGTTTATACAAACATCTTATGCAACCAAAGACACCAACAAAACAATCAAACAGTAAGATGAAAGCTTGAAGGGCAAGTGTTTGACGAAATGTCCAAGGCAGCAAACTAAAAAAATTATATCAAAACTCGCAAGGAACATTACAAAAACCCACCCATGGCACTTTATATTATAGTGAGAGTACAAAAGTTACAAGGTGTAAAATCCCCTAAAAAATAAACATCGAAATGGTACTTCATTTCAGTACGTCTATAAAAAGAAATTACATGCAAAAGATGTCTACAGTGCCCAAATATGATAGAATGTTGTAAATACATTTAGAACAACCTAAAATAATTCATCTCATGCAAACAAAAAGTTTTCAAGAGCTAAAATGTCTAAGTAATTCACTAGAATGTGAACACAAAAAAATGTATCTGAAGAGAAATCTAAAAAATCATGGATGGTTGTGAAGAGCTTTGAGAGACCATCCCAATGTCACTACAATTGTGAAAAATAAAGAAAAGGATCAAAAATTGTGAATTTGAGAGTGAAAACAGCACATCTAACTTTGACAAACTATAAAATGCACTAGCAGCAAAAATAAGAAAAATATCTACACTATGGATAGTGCTTGGAACCAACTTTTCATCGATATCTCATTTTCCTGATTTCAATAACCAAGCGAAAAGCTATGCCCCTTGAAAATAAAATTATCAATCAAAGCATCAAGAGCAAAAAATAAGCCCCATGGGGGTTGGGAACTGGTCACCCATAAGACCACCTATTGGCAGGGGTTTTAAAATAAATTGGTTGCCCACCCTCTGTCAGCAAAGCAACGAACAGGTGGCAATTGTCAATGGAGCCACCAACAGCCCTACAACCGTTGCCTAGCGAGGGCCGCAAAGGGCACCACCCTTGGGCACCACTCAACGGACGATGCATCGCTTGGTGACTAGTTGACCCTTTTTTCAACACAAGAGGCCATATAGGGGCCAATTTACCTCAGAAATTCTTGACACCAAAATAGGCAAAATTTTATATCAAAATTTGTCTAATCGACCTCTTAAACACAATGGTGAGGTCTTTTTTGTGCCAACATGCACCAAATATCACCCAGCTCAAAAAATTGCAAAAAAAAGCAATGGAGATTCCAGATTTAAAGCCTGTAATCCTAATTGAATCCACACTCTCATACCATGATAGATTTTTTCTTTTTCCTATTCTTTTTGTGTGTCTTATTATTTTACTTTGCATTTGTGTTGGTCCTTGTAGTATTTTACAAAATGATGGTATTTCATATAATGTTGCTATATGTCATCTTATTGATTGTGACTTTTTCTTTTAGGTCAATCCTACATCACATAGCAATGTCATGTCATGGTTTTTCTTATCATGGTGCACTATGACATACGTTATAATAAACACCATGTTGCTCAAAATAATTGGAACATCGTGCAAGCTTCATAGCATATACCTTAACAATAAAATTCCTTCAACCTCAATCACATCCATTCCACCTAGCTATTTATCATATCTATCTCTTCATCTCTTGCATGCCTCTTCCTTCCATCAATAAATTTCTCATCCTTAAGATCAATCCTTTAAATAACTCTATATTTTATCACTAATAACTTCACCAATTGTTAACATTAAAACCAATCTTCTTTATTTCATTAATTTCAAGCGATGGCTCATGTTCTTAAAACTTGCATGTCCTCTTGAATGGACATCCCTAAAAATCAAAATCTACAATCCATCCAAGCATTGAAGCATCAAATCCAATCTTAATCATCCACTTCAATCATCAATCATCATACAATCAACCTAATCAATCAACTTCAATCGATTTTAATATAAATCAAAATAGCAATCAATCCTAAAATTAAAATCTCAATAGTTGAGGCATGTTATTTTGTCCCACTAAATGTCTATCTACTTTCTTTGAAACAAAAAAAAAACTTCATAATGTCATTTCAAAATAGGGGAAAACATAGACTTAACTCTCGCCACCTTCTAACATTCCATCCTAATACTATGTTGACAATTCTTCATTTCATGCTAATTCCCCTTTTCATTTATCACCACTAATTAATTAAATACTCGAGTTATTTAATTAATTAGTGGTGAATCATCGTCCAAGTACATCTTCCCACAATCATATTCTTCATACTTTTTGAACCAACTCTGAAGTGAGGTTGTGTGAAAAGATGCACAAAAATCAGTACGTTATGCACCTACAAATGCATGTGTAGCTAAGGTTGTGACTAAAGCATCACCATCATCTTGGGAATATCTATCAAATTTGTCATGAAAAGCATTTTTCTTTCTGTTATTTTTATTCTTCTTCTCCTATTTGCAATCCTTTTGGCAATGTCCAAGTTTATCGTGGTTCCAACATAATGCCTTGGATTTGGATCTTAACTTTGTCTTTTTATATCCTTTTCTTTTTCTTTGGATCTTCCACAAACTACAAGGACCTCCTTAGTCATCTCAAAAGTTTTCCTCCCCATCTCTTTAGAATATAATGATGCAACCACCTCATCTATCTTGTACTTGGTAGTCTTTCTAATGGCCATTACAAACTAGTCCCACAAATCAAGCAAAGAACATAATAAATTCATATGACAATCCTATCCTTCTCCATTTTCACTCAAATAGAACCCGCTTAGAGAACCAACATATTGAAGACATTCAAGTAATCAACTATAGATCCATTGTCCTCTATTCTAAGGGAATACAACTTCATTCTTAAGAATAATGTATTCACTAGGAATTCAACTTGATAAATTTCCCCAAACTTTTTCCAAAGGTTTGTTGTTATTGTCTCTTCATGAAAATTGAAAAGAACTAAATATTCCAAATAGAGTCTCATAAGACCCTTAGCCTTTATATACATCATTGTAGTATTCTTGTTTCATACCTGATGGCATAGAACAAAATATTACAACCCATAAATCTCTATCCACAAGCACATCCTACATATTAAGCTTCCACAACTCAAAATTACCACCATTAAACTTCTCTATTTCTATTCTTCTAAAAATGATCACCATTTATCTTGCAATAAGATTAAAACATTGCTACACAAACTCACTCAATCAAAGATTTAGTACCAAAAATCCTTAACCCAACAATTAAAATAAAAAGTGATCAAGCTCTAATATCAATTGAAAGGAAGCAAGGTATTTAGAAATACTTCCTAAAGTTCCAACCTAATGAGGAGAGTTGTACAAATTCTTTAAATATTTAAAACTAAAGAAAATAGAAACATGTATGAACATAAAATATGCAATATACCATAAGATGAGATGTATGTGAAAAAAAACCCTTTTTAAGGAAAACCTCACTTTAAAGCAACCCAATGCATTATTCAATAAACCAATAGAATACAATGCACTTGCAAAATAAGTTATTATAGGAGTATCACCAACATGTAAATCTAAAGTAAATCTAGTAACATAATGATAATTGCAACTCAACCATACAACCTACATCTCCAAGCACCAATAAGTAGAAGTACAAATTGGAAAACAATCAACAAACTCAAAAAATATGATGCTCAAATTCCAATGTCATCTTCTTGGTCTTGATCCTCATGGCCATTTTTAGCATATTTTAGACATAGCTTACAATGCCATAACTTACTATTATCTTCCACCCAAACTTGGGCACCTCAATTTGTCCTCATCCAAACATTTGAAAGATACTCCACGATAAGTGTATCAACCTTTCATAATGGTCAAAATTTCAATGTAACCTCCTTTTTACATGCTCTTACACGTAATAAAATTTATCATGTAACTCTCTTCATGATGAACTTACACCACAAGATGCCAACACATGGCCAATCCACACCACCTTAAAGCAAAACCCCAAACTCACTAAAAGATGAAGTCTACTAAACCTCCAAATGAGACACCAACTCTCCACAAGAATATAAAAAATACTAGAAGATGACATAGCAAGAACATACAAAATATATTAAAATGAATATTAAAAATGTGAAGTTGAGACATTTTTCCAACATGCAAATTTAATTAGTCAAAATAAATAAATAAAAATAACTAATTACCCTCACCTATTTTAAAGCCCGCTAAGGAGTCGTTACTCCCTATTGACTATTCTTAATCAATGAAGATCCTTTATTTAATCAATCTCAATAATTCATTTAAGATCAAATCCTCATGATTCACATCCTCAACAAACATCTATAAATTCAACCCTATCCTCCCTAAAAAAAAAATAATGATCTTCAAAGTTAAATAGTTACATGCTACAAAACATCGTCCATTACATTTCAAGCACTCATCTTCAACAAAGAGAGTTTTGCATTAGTTAAATTTCCATGCATTTATTTTGTTCAAACTCTCTTTAGCTTGATCAAAGGTATAGCATGACTTAGAATAGAGGATTTAATATTATTTTAATCTTCCTTTTTAATTATGAATCTTGCATATACAAAAAAAACTTAATAAAAAGTGTTTGTAATACAATAGTGACCAATAACAAATAAATGTCAATAGGGAGAGTCTCCCTCAATGAACCCTCCCCCATGTCACTCCTCAAATTATCATGTGTGCACATATCTTATATCTAGATTGGGATCTAGCTTTCTCCTGAAGCACCACATGGTAATCCCACTTAAGACATCCAATCCCCTCATGAATTTTTGTGAACGTCCCTTAACTAGCTAAAGTACCTAAAGGACCACATGGTAATCCCTCTTAAGACATCCAATCCCCTCATGAATGTTTGTCAACATCCCTTGACTAGCTAAAGTACCTTCCTATGAATCTAATAGCTATTGCAAAAGGACTATCGTAACAACATGAAGGATTACACATTTTACAAACACATCCTCAAAAGTTTCACAAACCTAGCCCACTAGTCAAACAATGCAAAACACTTGACATGTGCATGATCTTATGTAATCCTACTTGTTGACACTAAGGGAATAAAACACACCAAGTAACCTATGGTTTAAGAGATGAGAGCCACCCACTCACCTACACCACTTATATAGCACATATCACATGACTAGGATTACTCACATGGTAAATCAAAAAGCATTTAACATATACAAATAACCAAAAATAATTAATTATACCTAGACCACCCTCTTGCCACTCATTAGATAGCAACTATCGTAGTGGACTATTACCAAAGGCACTTGATCATATCAAACCTAAGCCTTCCCTTCCCCATCTATAGGCCACTCTACTACTACTATTGGAGCATCACTAAGAAGGGTATCTAGTGAATAGAAATTATTGGGATCTCTTTGTGTCCCTCCATGCTTGATATTCATTTAAGACCTTGCATCATCATACTATATTGACTCAACAATCTCCTTTTCCATATCATCAATATGTGTCTAATATGTAATGATTGGTTGGCATGTCTCCCTTATTTGAATGGAGGTCTCCAATGACATTCTACACAAAAATGATGACAAGACCACTCACCACATAACGTATACAAGACTTGATTGAATGTCTAACACCATCCAAACAATGGTGTCCTCTCTCTCCACCTACCAATCTATTGGTATTCCATATAAATACTAACAACCTTCATGCCTTTGGCACCATTAACAAACCCAAGATAAAGGAGGATACAAAAGTTATCATAAGCCCACATCTATAGTCTTGATGATGCTTTAATTCATATGCTCCAATATCCATAACTTTGGGCAAATCATCATATAATTGAGCCAACATATAGGAGCACCATGCACATAAATCCAATTGCTCCTCAATATTGTAGCATATCTACAATCCATATGAGATAGTTGATCCCTTTCCAACTAGCAATACCAAAACATTAACGATCTACTATAACCACTTGTGTCATAAGCACCACACAATATCTACATATGGGACACCATCCCTATCACATCTCACACGATCAAGGCACCACTAATAAAGTCATCAATCCTAGAACAATGTAGTATGGGTGGTTAGTACCTTAAAACCTTTGACTAGAAGACATATAATGCACCACACACCCTCCAAAATAATTGGACTCCCATGTGAGCAAGTAAAGCATGCTTATGTCCAAATCCCATCTCGATATCAATGTTGTGAGCATGCCACTATCATAAAATAGTGCTTTCTAGCAACCTTTTGCAATGTCGAATCCTCATCGACTAATAGTAATGATCACAAGCTCTCAAAGTTTTTATAACACAATCTCTTATGAATCTCCACCTCATTCTGTAATCACAAAGGCAAATTAAAAATTGATGTTAGCTAATAACCAAGCATAAAAATGATCAAAAATAATTAAAATAAATGCTTAAACTTAAGAAGTTTAACATCTAGGTTCATTTCTCCAAGTCAAAATTATTTTGACAAATTAAACCCAAAAACATAGTTCAACCTTACAAATCAAACCCATGTAAGGTGCTTTCAATCCACAAGTTATAAAACAAAAGTAAATCTATTCCTATATGATTTTTGTAAAAAAAAAAAATCAAAACCTAAAAAATTAAAAAATTGGTCAATAGTTGACTAACTCGAAATATCACTACACTCGATCCAAACCCATACTCCACTAGCTCAAGTAATCACATGTCCTCATCGATGTATCGTGATCACAACTTTGAAATTAGTGGAGGATATTTAATGATGGTAAAAATGCACTTTACTTTTTCCCTGTTCACCTTTATTATTCATAGCTAGAGCCCCTTCAACCCTAATCCAACTAATACTTAAAATCCTCATCTTCAAGATCCATAGATCTTATTGATGACATGTTTTGGCTATGGTCATATTTTTCGCCTTTATTATTCATAGCTAGAGCCCCTTCAACCCTAATCCAACTAATACTTAAAATCCTCATCTTCAAGATCCATAGATCTTATTGATGACATGTTTTGGCTATGGTCATATTTTTCAAGATATTTGTGATACAATACATTTATGATTATCATCTTGCATTACCACCATTAAAGGCACCTCTTAAGAATGAATTTGCTCATATCTTTTTATCAACTATGAGATGTCTATAAATCATAAATTAATTTTTCACACTTCACCTTTGTATCGTGTGTTACTTTAGATGATTATTACCTTAGGCACATCTTCTCATCCTCTGACTTAAAAATCTGAAAATATTTTTAACTTTTAATACATTCGACTTGCCTACACAATCTAATATAATCTACACGTTTGTATGCACTAATTTGCCTTCACTAGGGGCAAATTTTACACACTTCCTAATTTGCCTTTACTAGGGACAATGCTATTATATGACATTAAGAATTTTGAACTTACAAACCTTGTTCTATGGTTAATAAATCTTTACTTGATTCTTGTACTTTATTTACATGCTCATTCTTTGAAATATTCTACATGTTCTCAATACTATGTTTATTTTCATTTCAATAACATTATTACAATTATCTTACAAACTTGTTCTATAATTGATTTTTTTACCTTAAACCGTTATAATTTGATTATTATGCATTTATTACATTATTGGCATATTCACAAATTCTTTGTTAACTATCGTCTTATTGTCACATTATAGTTAAATGTTCTCAATACTATATGATTACTTTCATTTCAATAACTTCATTATTCTTATCTTACAAACTAGTTCTATAATTGATGCACTTTTACCTTCCATCATTTTTGTTTTGATTGTTATACATATCCAATATTATTAACAAATTCACAAACTCTTTTGACACCATCTCATCTCTTGCCACAAGATACTTGTATCACTATATTGTTTCCTACCTCTACAAACTTTTCATACTACATACTCACATACTAAATTTTGATTTACTTTAAATCACATTTAGCACATCACTATACCTATTATCTACTTATCACATGATACTTGTTATCAATGTATTGTTTCCTATTACTACAAGCTTTAGATACAATTTGTTCAAACTCTATATTCGATATACTTGTGTACAACATTAGCTTCACTTTCCATCTCTCATATATATAAAGGATACAACCAATTGATGGTGTACATGTAATTAATATCTTCTATGGCTTAAATCTAAAAATCTTTAAAATTCTAACCAATAAAAAAGATTTAGACAAAAAAAATATGTTCCATCACATTTACATAATCTTCTAGACACACTAAGAATATTATTTAGTTCTATACCACTCAAGAGCTATCCTAAAAAACCTAACCATACATTAAAACTTCCATATTTCAATGCCTACCTAACCATACATTAAAACTTTCATATTTCAATGCCCAAGTTTCAACTTTTCTTACATACCCCTCTTAACCCATACAAGTCAATGGTACACATTTGTGAAACATACTTTTCTATTTAATATTTACACATTTAATGTGCCAATAAATAAGAAAATGTTATTAGCTTTGTTAACCCATACAAGTCAATGGTACACATTTGTGAAACATACTTTTCTATTTAATATTTAAACAAATTTAATATGCCAAAAAATTAAGGATTATTACTCTAAGAATATTATTTAGTTCTATCCACTCGAGAACTATCCTAAAAAACCCAAACCATACATTCAAAATTTTATATTTAAATGCCTACGTTTCAACTTTTCTTACGTACCCGTGATAGCCCATACAAGTCAATTGTACACACTTTAAAACATCCACGTTATAGCCCATACAAGCCAATGGTACACTCTTGTAAAACATCCATTATATAGCCTATACAAGTCAATGGTACACATTTGTGAAACATACTTTACTACATACTTTACTATTTAAACACATTTAATATGCACCATTAATTAGCATCTTTTCTAACATAGTCCTGTTAACCCATACAAGTCAATGGTACACATTTGTGAAACATATTTTTCTATTTAATATTTACACATTTACCGTGCCATTAATTGACATCAAAGAAAATATGAAAAAAAAATATTGGAGCATACATTAAATTTTCCAAGGACCCAATTAAAAATCTCTTTAACGCGTTTGTATATTACGCTTTTGAATCTTCGCTCAAAGCTCCTGCACCACTGAACAAACTTTTGAATCTTCGCTCAAAGCTCCTGCACCACTGAACAAACTTTCCAAACGAGTGACAAACAAGCCTTAAAAATCCACATTTAGTCAAACCCACAAAGCTCTAGATTTCCAGAGCAAATTAAATTCCATTACATCTCTTAAACAATGGTTGTCGAATGTATATAAAAGACATCAATATTATGCATATTACCGCAACCCCTTTAACCTTTTCGTCTGTCTTCTTTTCAATTATCAATCAAAACAAATTGAATTTGGTCACTATTTAGGTCTATCTAATTAGCCTCGGTTATTTACGTTAGCATTTAATTTGATTTACATTAATGCATCTCCATCTTTTATAATTTTTAAAAAGATATATTTTGCTCTTTAAGAACTTCCTAACCTTCTACTACCATAATGCACGTTATACACCATCTTTTATATAGCTATGATCACAACAAATGACTGCACACGGGCAAATACTATTTAAGTGAAACACGTATTTTAATCAAAGAAGACCTAGTCTTTTGTTAAATGCGGACAAGTGGACTATTGTACTTCAATATTAGGAATGCATGAACTCGTGGTTTAGTTTTTTTTTTTACCAGCGTGAGGATACAATACTTGCCCAATGTCAGCATTTGCTTTAATTTCTCATTATCCAAATTATAATTGTAAGTGGTGCCCCTTCTATTCAATGTAATCAAATTGTTTATCCACCAGTTTTATAATCTTCTATCCAAGCTTTATATGCTGGCTTCTTGCCAGTAAGAAACTAATTGGTACTGGTGTATGCCATTAGAATTCAAACACGTCAATCATAGCTAAAAGAAAATATCGTAGGTAAAATATTTTGTTTTTTATTGGACCATTTAATAGATGTTCAGAAGAGATGTAACAAAAAAAATTAAACATAGATAGAATCCAATTACTAGTATAACTTCATCATGTCAAACTAAAAGAGTTCAGGATACAGTAGCCAAATCTGCTCATATCATGGTGTACTCCATACCCCATCGTGTAACTTGGAGGTGCCATTTCAAGACTTTCCTATTTCCAACACATAAATAAATGAAAAAACTGATAATATTAAATTTTAAACTACCTTTCATCGTCATTCCATTTTATATGTGCTTACAAAACCAAATTATCACAACTCGACTCCAACACATCTGCTTATCATAGAACATTCCTGCTACCTGAAAGTTCGTGCTCCCTAGAGGTAATGCAGTACAAAAGCATGTGCCAAAACCACACGATGAAAAAACAGCCATAAGCTAAACTAGTTCAAACCAAGAATAATATTATATTACCAAACAAATAATTTTCTTGCATAACCCGATACTTAGAAATTCTACTTGGACAAACCCAGCGAAAAAAACCGTAGTCGAGAAATGATTTAGAATTTTCGTTAAACCATCCTAGTCTGCAGACACCATTTATTTTTCAGCAAGATCTACAACATTGTGTAGAAGGGGCATTTAGACTACTGATACCTCAACAGGGAACAATATCAATATTTGACCGTGCCTCTAGATAATATCCAATATGTCGAAGACAAGACAGTCAAAGAGGTATAGTTTATTAAAGGAAAATATGCCCAAGCGATGACACCTACGTTTTTAATTAAAGAGCCATCAAATCTCTTATCTGACAGATTCTGAGAAGATCAGATTCAGAACATTGCACGTAATCTTCAAAAATCCAATCCAAGCCAGTCAATCAACATTAATGACAGAAGTCAAATCACAAAATTCCCACCAGCTTGGATTGTGTCTGAAAACAAAGAAGACTAATTGCAACCAACAACTACGAATCTCATCTGACAGATTCAGAAAAATTGCATCCTCGTTAGCAAACAAAAATCGTACTAAGATTTTGGCTGCAAAGACAATTTGTGAAATGCTGAATTGAGAGGATTAGAGCTCTATAAAGGGCATCAACAGAGGATCATTGAAATTTAAAACAGATGCCCGAAGAGCTAACATTCAAGAGTTTAAATTGGTTTTCATTCAATCTAGAGAAGCCTTAAAAGACTTCAATCCAAATCCAACAAGTTCTTTGAAATAAGTTTCAAATATAAAACCAAAACCCAGTTAGCATCATTGGCTAAGTCTTAGCTAGATGATCTAACTTTGACCAAAATTATCCTTCATAAATTTCCAAATGATGCAATCTTGATCGTCCTGCCTTCATTCAATCTCAAACTGGTATAGGCAACACATACCAGTTTATATGGAAATTATCAACCATTTAAGAAATGGATGAGTAAATGTTAATATTCGAGAAGGCATAATCTATCCTTCACTAGAAAAACCCCCAGCCAAGATATCTAAAGCTCAGATATACTCCACAAACTAGGCCCGGACTACTGCCTCTTGGTATATGAACTGAGAATCTGTATACCACAAACATGCATAAGACAAGTAGACAAATTCCTACATGCACCAAGTTATGCAAATATATTGCACAACCAAATTTATAAACCCATTCATAATCATAGGAACAAAATCTTCATTCTGCTCCAACAATGCAGGAAGGAATATGCTAGCCTTACGCTTAATAATATGCTCCAGAGCCACGGCCTGGCAGATATCCTGCACCCGATGTTCGACTTGGGTATAAAGATGGATAGGAACCACCTGCAATCTGCAATATATACACAGAATAAAATAAGCTATGGAGAACAGATTGAATGTTTGCAAAAACATTTAATATTATCTTTTTCTTTCAATAGTAAATAAAGGCTAATAAAAAGGTAGATTTCTCTTATGCTTACATCTGTTCTCTCTGGAATGGTGCTTGCAGCATAGCCAGAAGAATATACCCCACCCACTCCAGCACCTGGAAGTGAACCTGTAATAGCATGTGACAGAAAATTCAATCAAAGGCCAACTTCATACTTCCAACTATGCTCATTGCTAAACTGCTGCCAAAACTAGAAGCACTAACTATTTTGAACAGGCTTTTCAAATAAATGCACTCCAACTAAAAATTTAAAGAATCTGAATCTTACTTCGTGCATATCCAACATCTCTATCATAACCATAAGAACTCCTTGAATGACCACTGTAACCTGCATCAGGAGCTCGTCCAAGCCTAGAAAACATCCAAAACAAGTAACAAACAGACAAGCTCAGCAAAATGGAAGCTACAATGTCTAATAGAAAACACACCCACCTCACAGATTGCCCATGTCTAACAGAAAACATCCAAAACAATTAACTAACAGACAAGCTCAGCAAAATGGAAGCTACCATGTCTAACAGAAAAAACACCCACCTCACGGATTGCCCATATGCAGTTCCAGCATAAAGAGAAGCACCACCAACATCATAATCCACTCGAGCTCTTGAATGCCTCAAGCCTGGTTCTGCATACCTGGGAACATCATCCTGACAAAACAAAAGCACATAAATTAAATAGACAATTTCTGAAAGCCAGTATTGTAAGCACATATCAAGATACAGCCTCACAAACTAACCAGAGATGAATATGGACGTTTTGATCCAGATATTGCCCCATAGGGACGATTGGCTTCATCAATGTAGCTGTTCACCAGCTCCAGATGTCTAGTGTAGCTGTCCCTAGGATAAGGAAGACTCCTCGGCAAAACTCGAGGGGGGGCTCTTCCTGATTGACTGAATCTACGAGATTTGTTGTTGTCCCGTCTGGATCCTGAAGCCTGTTCACCTCTCCCCCTTTTTTCATTGTCCCTCTTCCTCTTTTTCTCATTATCCTTCTTTGAGTCGCCCTTTGATTTATCTACAAACAAGTGTATCATTCAAAGCTTATCAGCACTCTTCAGAGTCTAGAGATCAATGTCATTCAATCCATAAGCAATTTGTAGTACAGACCATTCACCAAGTATTAGTCAGTTCTTTACCTTTAGTAATCTCTGCCACCTTGTCTTTCTTGCTGTCTCTTACTTCCTTTCCACGACCAGGAATTTTTCCCCTATTACCAGCAGCACCTCGCCCAGACTGACCTCGTGGCCCCTTGGACCTAAAGCGTCTAGACATACGACCTTTTCGTGGTTTATTATCAGTAGATTCATCTCCAATGGGAAAACCTCCACGGAAACCTTGCTTTCCTCTACTCTTATGAGGAGGCTTTGCAATGTTGGCTTTAATCTGAATTTGTCCAAACAAAATAAACAGATTAGCAAAATTATAAAGCATCTCAAAACTTAAATGCCTTTTGGCTTAAATCGTAAATGCATCTGTGCATACCTTAGCATCCCCTTCACCAAGCTCACTGTTATTTACACCTTCAACGCATGCCAGGGCTTCCTCACGAGAAGGGAAATGAACAAACCCATAATCTTTTCTTTTTGATTTGGACATGTTCCGTGACAATTGAACTTTCTCAATTTCACCATATTTCTTGAGTTCCTCTTTTACACGCTCTTCATCCCAAGATTCTGGCAATCCATCTAAAAATACTGTCTTCACCTGCAACATTAACAATGCAGGTTAATCTACTGACCAGCTTTACAACACCAAAAAGACTTAAAATTTATAAAAAAAACCAATAAATTTTCAAAATCCTTGGTGCCAATAAATTAGATGTATCAAATTGTTGTGACAAGTGCATACATTGGCCAACGTAGCATCAACAAAATGACATTTAAAAACCTGATATCTAAGCCACAACCCTATTAATTTATAAATAACCATGTAATTGTCTAGAATCCAAATAACATGAACTGATCACAAATAAAAATGTTACCTGTGACATAGCCTCCTCATCAGCTCTAATGGAAGTCTCTGCAAATGCTACCTTTGCACTCCTGTCACAACCAAATATAGCATCTCGCTTCTGCAGGCGCCTAAATGCATTCATAGCATCTTGATGTGTTGTAAACTGTAAGAATGCAAACCCACGGTTTTGTCCTTCATTTTTGGTATCATCCATTAAAGCAATTTCTTCAGAATTCTCAATTCCATACTCCTTCAACTTTTCTGTGACAGCTTCCTTTGTCCATGTCTTGCAAATATTTCCTACATACAGTGTATCATTATCTTGACTTGGAGAGACACCGCATCGCTTACCTCTCACCTAACACAAAACAACATAAATTAGATAGACTTTACATTGAAGTTTATATAATCCTGAAGATGAAACCAAGTACTCTTTTAAAAGTTTGAAGTTTATATCATCCCAAATATGAAACCAAGTAATCTTTAAAGAGTTCAGGGCTTTCTGATACCTCAGGATTCTTCAGTTCAGCTAAGGCCTTTTTTGCTTGCTCAACAGTCGCATACTGTATGAATGCAAAACCTTTGTTCTTCTGAGTTGTAGGGTTCCTTGACATCCGTACCTCTATGATTTCACCAACTTCACCAAATACTTTCTTCAAATCCTCTTCATCAGCATCCTTATTAAGCCCACCTACAAAAATTTCAAATTCCTTTTGTTTCTGTCGATCTTTCAAGGGAGCAGGAATATCATTAACCTGGCGAGAATCCTCATCTCCTTCACCACCTTCCTGTTCTTCTTCACCATCTTCACCTTCATCTTCCTCTCCTCCATCTTGTCCATCTTCCTCTCCAGCACCATCATCTTCACCTGCCTCAGCATCTCCCTCCTCATCTTGACTTTTCTCATCTTCATTGCCCTCTTCTTCATCTCCATTTTCTTCTTGGTCATCCACATTCATATTCATGTTTACACCCTCTTCTTTTATAGACTCTTTGGTATCCTCTTCAAGTTCATGCTCATTACCTTCTTGGCCACCATCAGTTTTTTCTTCATCACCTGTAGGATTGAACAGTCAACTTCCAAGCTCTTTATACAAAATATCAGGGTAACTTCATTTGTTCACAAAAACAGTTTTCCCATGATACACAACATTATTTACAATGGATACAATTATCAATTAGATTTAGCTATTAAGAGTCGTCAATTTTAACATAACTTCATTTAAGAGTTTAATCACTCAAGATCAGCAAACTGAATTTAAGCATTTTAATGGGATCCTGATTCTTTAGCAGAAAAAGACAATGAAAACAAAATTTATCTCTAAATTCACAGCAACAAATAAAAAATTCAAAGCAATCTGAAACATGAGCACAAACTAACCATTCACAACAAAGAAAAAAACCAAAGACCAAGCTCTAAGTCTTTAGATGCCTCAATTAAAAAAAAATGAATTTATTAATAACACAGAAAAGAAAAACACCAAGACCAAGCTCTAAATAAATAAATAAAGTGATAGAGGAGGCCATATAAACAAGCAACTGCTAACATGATATTCTTCCAATGAAAAAAACAAAGAAATAATAAAGTCATAGAAGAGGCATATAAAACAAGCAACTGCAAACATGATATTCTTCCAATGCCAAAAAACAGATAAATAAATAAAGTGATAGAAAAGGCATATAAAAAAAGCAACTGCAAACATGATATTCATCCAATGCCAAAAAATAAATAAAGTGATAGAAAAGGCATATAAAAAAAGCAACTGCAAACATGATATTCATCCAATGCCAAAAAACAGAGGAATAAATAAAGTGATAGAATAGTCATTTAAAACAAGCAACTGCAAGTGAAAATCAAAAAACCTAACATTCAAAACAGCAAATAGCATTCTTCTTCTCAATGGAGGCAACATACATTGAAATACAAATGCACAATATTAACACACACCCTTGTAGAATCTAAAGGCTATAGTTGTCTCTTAAGTCAAATCTAACGAGTACAGCTACTAGACCAGAACTCTAACCCACTAAAGTGTAAACCCATTCAGATTTTAACAGCAATGAACCCACTCAAGTGTGACATAATTCAGATTAAATTTGTCTTTTACGTTAAATGATAGTTATCTCTTACAAATTTACTTCTAAGTGTGTAGCTGGGTTCAAAATCCCTTTGAACAAATTATGACAGCACAAATACCTGACTGCAATATAATATTCCTTCCAAAATTGAAGCTCTGTCAAATCTCAAAAGAATGTGACAAAAGTTCTAACCTCCTTCAATGCAATAAGGGAGAAAAATACTTGAACTAACACACTTACTAGTTACTTGCAATAAGAGCATAAACTCAGCTCAAATAACCTTCAGCCAACTAACCTCAACCAACAAACCTATTTACAATATTCCTATGTTCTAACGCATTTCAAGGATGAGGATGGCAGGACATGTTTTGGGGATAGCATACCAGGGGATCATTTTTGGGGGATGACAAGGGGAGGGCATATATGCGTACACATATATTTATATATGTGAAAAATGTTCAAAATATATGTAGTGAAACTGAAATTTTTACAAGTTCAACTATACATGATAGCAGAACATGTTTCAGGAAAAGCAGACCGGGGAAGACTAAGTTCCAACAGATTTGGAGGACACAGATGGTGGCATGTGTTTTGGGGACAGAGTGCAGGTGTGCATTTTTGGGGGATAGAACGGGAACAGCAGTATATACATACATATCAAAAATTTAGGCTTAGGCATTCATATAATATATCAAATTTGTTAATAGAAGTATCATCACTTTATTTATTTGAATTTCATACATTTATTTCAATGGATTTATTAGTCCCCTAATCTTTATTTTAAATTATCTAGTTTATTCTAGTAAATATTATGGTGAGGTGTGTTCTTTTCCCTTACAATACCTTAGTCCTTGCATAGCTAAATCTTAGCATGACTATAAATGTTCTCCCCTAATAAATACCACCACGCATTTCAGCAAGTGTAAGATTCAAATTACTACCTTAAACAACCATGAATGTCTTACATTGATGCTTAAAGATACAAATTTGTTAGTTTCATTTTAAAAACCATGTATACCCAACGTTACTTCAAATTCATCGAATAAACCAACATAAACACCATATATTCCAGTAGAGTGATCCAAATGTTTACAAAAGCCTCAGTAGACAACAGCTAAAAGCAACAAAAGGTCCTGGAACAAGCAGCCATAAAAACTGGATATTTAAAGCCAAAAAACAAGAAAACATGCAGCTGCTGGAGACCTTGAGCAAGAACCAGCTTGTCACCATCCTCTGCAAGGCTGACATGAAAAAACCCACTATGCTTACAAGCACTGGAAAATATGTTTCCATTAGTGACACCTGAATATTCCCAAGTCAGACAAACAGCACGCACACTAAAATACTTTGGGAAAAAAATTCCCTTAGGCAACTGGACCTCCCAGAGACAGTAAAGAGGCATCTCAGATGTCCCCAGCTATCCCAGAGAAGGCCAAACATCCTGGCAGCAATCCCACATTTTCAAAGGGCATCTGAGGGACGTTCCAGAAAACTATTGCAGACTGGGTACAGCTCCTGATGTCCAATAGTCTCCAAAACAGTTATGGAAACAGGGTAGGAAATGGGGTTTTCGGGGGAGGACGCATCCCCATGCAACCTAGCAATATACCAACCTTTCCAAAGCCAAAACCCTAATATAACAAATATTTAAGAACAACCTGTGTTATAACCTTCTGAACATAAGATTAAGGTCAATTTAATAAACAACAACATTTTCAAAATCCAAACACTACTACAATACTCAAAAACAAAGCCAAATAATAGTATAACAACCATTTGGTTTCAGACATCCCTGTGACTTGGAAAGCCTAATCCTTCTGGTGCATTAGAAAAAAGGTATTTTGTAAAGAAAATAATGCTAAAAATCAATTTGATTTCAGACATCCTTGGGACTCGGACTGGACAGCCTGCTCTTTCTCATGCATTAGAAAACAGCTAATGTGTAATGAAAATTATCTAACAACCCTAACAAGCTCAAAGGAACGGGATTGTCATTGCAAAATCAGCATATTGCATTTACTTTTCAAATTTTCAGCTGCTGCTTATAGCTTGTTTATATTATTTTAACTACTATTCCCAACATTTGAGATTGATGACACTAAAACTGTATCCCATATCCTTGCATCCCCCAATCCTGAAACCTTACGAAAACCCCGACTTTATCCCTCACAAATAAATCCAAATCACAATATTGTAACCTTTCAAAACCAAATGCCTACAACCATCAAAACTGAAACCATAGTATAAGCCTTTAGCAGAAATAACCTACCTAAGCCACTTCACAATATAACAACCTTTTTCAACACCAAAACCATACAGCATCCATAGGTGCTGAGCCTAACTGTTGAGGATGATGGTGTGTTACACCCTCCACAAAGGTTCAACTCCCAATAGTCCTGAACATAATAGACCCCCAATCATGGCTGCTTAACCTAAGGAAGCTTCTGGTATAGGTATACTTGATATACTGTAATCTGCTTAAGATCAGAGATGCCAATATCTGCATAGCCTGGTTGATTACATCAAAACAGGAGAAAAAACCCTACCGCAACTCTAAAGAATAATAAGTCTTAACTTGTCTAATCCAATTTATACTATAACAACCTTTTTAAAATCCAAAAGTTCTAACATCATCCTCAAACAATAATAACCTATTTAAGAAAATTTATTATATAATAAAAAATCAAAAATAAATACTCTAACATAACTCTCAAACAAAGATAACATATAACTTTCAAACAAAAATAACAATCTTTAGAGAAAATTTAAAAAGTAAGGCAACATGCACACCTCCCAGAACCCAACAGTAAAACAAAGATGTAAAGTTTTCACTGCAAAAACTCACCATAGCCCTCAAACAAATATATACTTCTTTGAAAATCATTTAAAAATATAGACAAATTACAACAACTACCTTTGCAAATCGGACACTCTACTATAATCCCCAACTAAAGTAATAGACAAATTACAACAACTACCTTCACAAATCGGACACTCTATTATAACCCCCCAACCAAAGTAACTAGGTTCAAGATTCTTTAAAATACTAAAGCTGGTATACCAAACTTTGCAAATACAAGAGTAACAAAAGTTACAAAACCATGCAATATACCTGAAACAAAGATAGCCTATTCTACAAATCTTTCAATGACAAATTCAATTTACAATATAACAAAAAATTCAAAATAGAGGCTCAAGCCATACATACACCTTCTAACATGGCACAAATCTAAACAAGAAACAATTTTTATTTGATTAAGCATTAAAACCTAGATAGCTACTTTAAAAAACAAAACCATAAGCACACCTAAAACATATATACATATACATACACAAACACACTTTTTTCTAACAGAGCACAAATAAAAACAACTAACAAATTATATTAGATTAAGCATTATAACCTAGAAAGCAACACCATAAACAAACCCAAACAAATATATTAAATAGAGATAGATAGCATACTTCGCAAAGCAGAACCTGCACGCACCTTCCAACAATGCAAACGTGTAAATACGCAAATATCACATAAAAGGGAATAAGGTAGGCAATACAAGCACGCAAATACATACATAAGATAGAATGCAAACAAATACGTACGGTGGAAGGGAAACAAAACGAAACAAAGCCACAAACACAATTTCCAACGTAAGTCCAAACCAAACACATAAAAGCATTGCAAAGAAAGCACCATCGATGGCAAACAAATACATAAGTTAAAAAGCAAAATAAATGCACAACGTAGAGCATTTCACATACCTTTTGCAGGCTCGACAGTAGACTCCACGGCCATCTTCGCGTCCTCCTTGAGCTCTTCCACGGCAGTCACCTTCGGCTCTTCCTTCACCTCTGTTTTTACGGCAACGGCAGATTCCTCGGCCTTGGCCGCCTGCTTTGGCTTCACTGCGGCCTTCTTTGGAGCTGGTGAAGCCGCGTTCTTCTTTGCTGCACGAGGCGGCATGGCTGCTGTTTTCTTCTTTCTTCCTCTAACGACTCCTTTCAAATCCCCTTAGGGTTTTGGTTGTTTTGTAAGGGTTTCTAGGGTTTCCGCTGTTTTATTTGTCTGTTCTTCCCCAAGAGTCGCACTTCCGAATCCACTCCACGCCACAAACCTACAAGATTCGCTCGCAACACAACAACGGAAATGGTATGAAGCGCAAAAGAGGATTTAGGGTTTGGACTAAAACGAAGAGGTTATATGAGTTAAGAGGCGGTGTATGTTGAGAAGTTTATATGGTCAGGAAGAGAGATAAGAGCGTGAGAGGAACGAGATTTTATTAGCCTAGTGGGAAATAAAGGTTTGGTGAGATGTTTGTTTGCTAGGTTTTTGTGATATTCAATAGACCGACGTGAAAAAATTTAATAGAAGGTCAAGGCAATGAGAGTCATTCTTTCTTATTTAATTGAATTTTATTAAAAAGAGAAAGGTTTATAGTAATAATTAGAATCATAACGTGAAGGTTTAAGGCCATGGTTATAGTTAATGTAGAAGAAGAGACTAATGAGATGTTCTGAGTTGTCAAAAGTTCAATATTTTGGTATAGTAGTATTAGAGGTACTAGCACATGGGCAAGTCTCACCTGGTCCATACTTTTTGGGGCTCTATATTGGGGCTCTATCTAGAAGTCTATGTTGGTGGTGTCTTGTATAGTCACAATTATGTCTAAACAATATGTTGTTGGCATCCTATTTCATTTGATTGTGTTTGCTATAACTTATTGATCCAAAACTTCCCAACATGTAATCAATGGGAATAGGAATTGGGATCTATTTTAGTTAGATTCTTAGGCTATGCTAATAGTACAAACATTCTTGGGGTGTGTAAAATCTTAGTTGCTTGAGAGGCTAAATGTATCCTCAAATTTCAAATATTACCTATCTTTGGAAAGATAGTGTGTTGTGATGAAGGTGCAAAAGAAATGTGCACAATCTCTTAGTTTGTATGCATATTGGTCCTATATGCTCCTAGATACTTGATTGTTCTCATGATATTTATATTCATTAAAATGTCTTTTAGTTAACGTCTTTCATAAACAAATTCTTCCCATTTCTAATTGTTGAAAATGAGTTAGGGAGTTATAAGGCAAGTATTTGGGTAGGAAAAGTATTTGGGTAGGAAAAATAAAATTTGAACCAAATTTTAGGTGATATTATTTAGCATCTAGATAGAAGTGAACATTAACATCTAGATAAAAGTGTGAATCATTAGCAACTTGATGGAAAAATAGTTAAGAATGATTGCGAGGTGTCTTGAAGCGACATGGATTTAGTTTGGATCTAGAGCATGGGCTCCCAAAACAATAAAAAATGGTTATAAAAACAATAAGAAATGGGATTTAGTTAAGAATGGTTCGAGAAGGTGTCTTGAAGCAACATGGATTTAGTTTGGATTTAGAGCATGGGCTCCCAAAACAATAAGAAATGGTCATAAAAACAATAAGAAATAGTCATAAGTAACCTTATAAGAAAGGTCACCGTGAATCCTAAATGGTTCAAAATTATGATCCCTTTGTTCACAAGATCTTATCCCAAAAGATGGTCTAGACAATATGTTCTAATAATAATTTTTCACGGAGTTGGCTTTGGTTGTGGGTTTGCTTCCCATTGATTTCGGGTTTGACTCCGCTCTCGGGTTTACTCGATTGAGACTGGTTTGTGGGCTGTTGGGTCTCCCCATAGGGGACTAGTCTAGCCTCAACTAGCCCACTTGGATGTTGGGCTAGGTCATGGGATACCCCTGTCGTTAACCCAAAAAAAAAACTTTCCATGCCTCATTGCCAACAACCTAATCATCAAGATTTATCCCCATCTATGGATAAGTCATTATCCCCGTTTCCTTTGTCCCTAATAGCACTCAAGTTCATTATCCCCATTTCCTTTGTCCCTAATAGCACTCAAGTTAAACCCAAAGAAGAGAAAAACATCTACCCTCCAAAAAAAGAAAAACATCTACCCTAGACCCAAATTGTGACTTTACAAGACACCACCAACATGGACTTCTAGATAGAGCCCCAAAAAATATGGACCAACTGAGACCTACCCATGTGCTAGTACCTTTAATACTACTATACCAAAACATAATGTCTTAAAATTTGAACTCCTTGTCTCTTCTTCTACATTAACTCTAACCTTCAAACAAGACAAGATCTATTACTCCTTATTCTCACTTTATTCTTCTTTTTATATAATTATATACAATATGAATTATTCTTGCTTTGTACTTTTAATATAAACAATACCCAAAGATGGATGACCCATTACCCACTTATTATCCACTTCAATTAGTTCATTCTTATATTGTTGGTCCTATGCAAAAATCGATAACTCATCATATAGTTCATTACATTTATTGTTGATTATTCATAAAAGTGTGGGTTTATTTTTGGAAGAGTAAAGATAAATACTTTGATACATTCAAGATTTTTAAATCCTTTATGGAATATGAAAGTTGTAAAATAAATTTCTTAAGTACCAAACATGGATGGGAATTTTTTTTGAGATATTATATGGGTTAATGTGACCTTAATGGCATCAACATTTTTTGAGATATTATTCAACAGATAACTCACCTTTGTTGATTATTCATAAAAGTGTGGGTTTATATTTGGAAGAGTAAAGATAAATACTTGATACATTCAAGTCATTCTTTCTTATTTAATTGAATTTTATTAAAAAGAGAAAGGTTTATAGTAGTTAATTAGAATCATAAATTTATTGTGTTGTATTGTATTGTTGTTAGATTAAATAATGATGGTTCTAGATTAGAGTCAAACTTCTTGAGGTGGTTCATTTATAGGTATTCTTCGATCACTTAGGCAATGTCCCTTGTGTGATTGTCAAAGTTCATATGTCTCCCTCTTCCTCTAGGGGCTAGTCACCTTCTTGCAGGTGATATTGTAGATGCAACCCTAATTGCAAGAAGGCATTGTGGTCAATAAGGCTAGTTATAGCCTACTTTTCGATGCTTCACTTCTATGTTGCCTATGAAAAGAATTTTGGGTGGCCTACTAGTGATACTTCCAACTAATTTGATTCCAACAAGTTCCTTCAATTGGCTTTAGCTATTTCACCTACTCATGCTACAAAAGAAGAAGAGAAAGATTAAGATAAAGATAATGATGGGTGGGACCCTCGTATGGACACCCTGCACCCTACTGATGTATGGGGCAAATTGAATGATCGAGATCCTCCTCCTTCTCCCTCTACTACTACTTTAGCCACCTAGCAACCTTGTTTATGTTTCTAAGTTTTTATCTTTTGGGCCTTAGTCCTATTTGGGCTAGGAGTGTGACTTTTTTCACCCACCTTTTTTTTAATGAATATGTGTAGCATTATTTTGTAAATGATAATCTAGACACTTATTCATAAAAAAAAAGCTTAGTCTAGTTGGAGATAACAAAAAATTGTAATCGATTTTTGTATGTACCAAAAAATTGGTGGTAAAGAAGAAAAGGGAAATGATATATTGTTATTATTATTATAGATATTTTAAATATAGATAACAATGTAATATATTAATAATCGTACTTAGTGTGTCATTGGTACATTAATAGGTATAAATTATAATGAGTTGACTATTTATTTAAGTACAATTTTTTTTTAAAATGATTTTATTTTAAAATGGCAATGGAAAGTAATGTATAAATTTTAGACAAAAAGGAGTTAAAGAACATCATTAATTGAAATGTTTAGTAATAAGAGGTTTTCATTGAATGCAGATGATCATTCCTCCCCTTTCCAAGGGAGACATGAATTGTCTTGCATGTGGGCATATCGTTGGTAACTAAAGGTCGAGGAGATACTTAGATGCACCAAGCATCAAACCTATGAGATGCAATGAGTGTCAAACCTTGATGATCAATATCTCTGATCTCTATCAATGCTCTTTCAAATATAAGACCTTAGAACTTATGGATTTTTAAAGCCTACTCCATGTTGAGCAAGAGTCAATGGCTACTACTGTGACTAACTAAGACAAACATCGTAAAGTGTAGATTATGCAAATCTTAAGGTAAGCTCACCTATTATTCAAAGTTGACTAAAACAAAGATTATCAAATTTTATGACCTACTAGATCACCTTTGTAGATAATAGCAACAACTTTCCTAGCACTCTAGTGACCTATTAGCCAATGCACAAGAGCACTATGTGAGGTCGTTTCTCCTCCTTGATATTTGAAGCAAACCTCCCCTTTATTTGTTTTGCATTACACCATGCAACTAGCACCCCTAAGGACCTTAGCACATGTTTATTATGTAAACAACTAGGTTATTATTAAAAATGTGTATAAGATCAAAGTGTGGTTCGTTCATCATTGCTAAAGAACATAAGCAGCTCTCAATCAAAAAAAAATTGGCTCTACATTTTTTATTAGCAAGACAAAGCTAAAGTTGAGATGGTCACTTTGTTGACAAAAGATAACTTTCAATGTAACAATTATGTTAAGGTTATGTTACAATATTGTCCCATGTGAATATAATACCTCTTATTGTGCAAAAATAATAATATTTTGAAGTTAATGTCTTTCTTGCTTGCTATATGATTACTCTCAAGATTATAATGAATGGTATGGTTCCCTTTTTAAATGTAATGTCTCTTTATGGTTCCCTTTTTGAATGTACACATCAGTGCCCCTTCCTATCATGTGTTGGTTTTTATGGCTCTACAACTAACCAACTTTGTTCTTTTAGTACCTTTATCTTGTATACACTTCTCATTCTGAGAGATCTACTCTTTATTTTCTCGTAGAATGCATTTTTTATATATGACAACCTATGCTTTCAAAGTGAACCTTGAGGGGATTCTAAGCCACCAATGTAAATATGAGATCAAGGGTTGAATGTTGTTAGTCTTGATAGGTCTATAATGTTGTACCATTGGTCACAATTTTCAAGTCATCAATAATGGACCCACCATATGGTAAGCTTTGTCAAAGGTAATGAATAACAAAAGGATTTTGTGAATGTTCATTTCTATCTAGAAGCAATCCATGCATAAAGATCTCACAAGGTTTGAGAGTTATCAGTTAAAACAAGCTTAAAGTGTTGCATTATTGGCTCAACCAATGCTAAGTTGTACATGACAGGCCCCAATTTTTTTTGTTACACCTTGAATTTTGATTTGCAAATTACTCTTAACTTTCATGTTAAAAACATGTTTTTGACATTAATGGATGATTATATGTCATTTGATATTTTGATGAAATTATAATGCAATGCAATGTGTTTCAAATTTATTTTTTATTATTATTTGTTCAAGATTGTGATGTTGTGACTAATAACAGAATAACTATGTTATTGGTTTTCTAAGTTGAATGCAGGATCATAATCTTACCCTCCTAAAGGGAGAGGAAGAGCATCATCAGAGAGGAGTATAGACTTGGGAAATAAACAGGTTAATGCCAAATGAGTCGAACACACACTCAAATAGGTCTATGTATCTAGTTTGGGTAACTCCATTTTATCATTGAGTTATTTTGTGTTTTGACTAAGTTTGGTCAAGTCATAAGGTTAGGTTAAGTCTTATAGTCTTTGGCCTATTCTTTCGCATTTAAAAAGTGTTATGTGGTATTATCATCGTTTTCTCGATTTATCAATTTTTATAAAGTCTATTTGATTATTATCTAATTACATTTTAAAATATATATATACATTTATTCATTAAGTTCATGAATGTTGCAGGTGCATTCATTAGTCCAAAAGGTAGGACTGTGAACTCGTAATGACCATACCTACTCCTAAAGCCAGTTTTATATATGTCTTCATCCTTGATACTCAGTTGATGATATCCTGATCGAATATCAATTTTTGAACACTGTCGCTCCCCATGTCTAATCATAAATATCATCAATACGCGATAGTGGGTACTTGTTGTTTATAGTTACCTCATTTTGCAAATGATAATTAATACACAAGTGCAGTGTACCATCCTTCTTCTTCATGAAGATCACTGGTGCTCCCTAGGGTGAAACACTAGGCCTGGTCAATCCTTTAAACAACAACTCCTCAAGTTGATCTTTTAGCTCCATTAACTCCATAGTGGTCATCCTATATGGGACTTTTGATATAGGCTTTGACCTTCGAACTATATCAATGGAGAAATCAAATAATTTTTTGGGAGGTAACCCAAGTAGTTCATTTGGGAACACATCCACAAAGTCCCTTAAGATAGGATATTACTCCATATACGATTTTCCTACTTTGAATATTTCTCCATCCTCAGCTTCTTGGAGATTATCGGGTTCAAAATACACTGTGTCATCCTGAGATTTGAACTCCTTACACTCATCCAGTTATTTCAATTTTACTATAAAAAGTTGACACCCCTTTCTCTTGGCTCTATGCATATGTACGATGAAAATTTGTGGCAAATTAATTTCCCTAGTTGTTCCTTACTAGAATACCTGGTTCCCAAGGCCATCTAAACATTCTACTATCTTGGCATGACAATCTACCTTGGCTCTATGCTTCCAAAACTAATTCATTCCTAATATGACATCATATGAACCTAGGGGGGCTACATATAGGTTTAATTCTATATAGAAACTTGGAAGGCCAAACCTTGCTTCAAATAAGCATTTCTCTACCTTAACTCTTCTCTAGTTTGCATAATCAACAAATCGAGACTTTTCCATATAGTCAACTTTTCTAGATATCTTATTAGCTCCCTTAGGAGAAACAAAACTTTTTTTAGCACCATTGTCTAAATAGCTATGCCTAATAAAGTACATGGAACCTCTACCAAAGTAATTTGATACTTTGCCTGTCGATTGTCCAACGCCACATGAATTCTTTGTTATAACACTGCTTGTTAAGGAGGTAAAGGAATTCCATGAGGTTGTGTCCCTGGTGTCTTATTGGGAAATTAATTTATGTAGTTATATCTGCCACACAAGAATCATCCTCTTATAGGTCCCTACCTTGATGTTGGCTTCCCATAATTGCCTTTGTTCCTATTGGGGTTGTTGTTGTTACCCCTATGATCATTTATAAACTCATTATGGTTATTACAAAATTCATTATCTCCTTTCTTTTGATTAACTTGCCACTCATCTTTCTTCTTGAATGTTTGATTGGTTTGTGACTAGTTAAACCTTTTTTGGCTCTTTTCATAGTAGGCAAAAATAGAAGCTTTTGTTCCTATTTTATAGCTTTTTCGTACACTAAGACCATAATAGAAAGATTGTGCATGTCTACCTCTCTTCTGATTTGGGCATTAAGACCCATTATGAACTTTCTAATTCGAAACCGCTCATCCTTCTAGTACTGATGTACATACCTGAGAAGGTGAGTGAATTTCTCCCAATACTCATTCACTATAGAATCTCTCTAATTTAAATTTTGAAAGTCCATTTTTTGATTAAAGCATAGCTGAGGAAGCCACCGCTTACAAAAGATTTCCACAAATTCGTCCCAAGTGAGACTCAATGAACTCAATATGAGCTCCATCTTCTTGTTCATCCACCAAGTGGATGCTTCACCAGATATCTAAAAGCTCCCCAAATGGCCTTGGTTACTTCAAATATTTCAAAATATTTTTCCATTTTAGTGAGCCATGCTTTGGCTGCATCCCCATTAGCGGTTCCCTTAAACTTAGAAGGAGTAATCTTCCTCATATCTTATGATAATTCATGAGCAAGCTATTTACTCTTACTTCCATCAGATCTTGATTGAGATTTGTCACTTCCATTATCACTTAAAGTGGTGCGATCATTGGATTTTTCACCTTCTTCTTCATTTAGAACTTCCTACTCTTCTCTATCTGCTCCCCTAACCTCTTGTTTGAGGTGACCAATTCTATCTCTTATTTTTTTCAACATTGTTAAAATTCAACTAGTTTGGCCTTAGGGTTTTCAATAGTTTGACCCACTTTCTAGTTACCTCTAAAATTAGTTCTTGTTCTAACCATTTCTATAAAAGTAGTATTCCACCTAGAGGTTTCATTTCAATTAGCTCCTATGAAGGCTTATTTAACATCCTCAAACATTTCATTACTTCAAAATTCATATACAATAAAGTAAATAAAAGAATTCTTGCACAAGTTTTCACCAAATTTATTTTTATTAAGATCATAAGGATTTCAATCATCCTCGAGTTACATAGAATGACTATTCAAATAGTCAAGGAGAGAATATCCCTCAGATTCATTTTCAGATACATAACTAAGTGGAACATATCCCCCATATTGTTGTTTAGGAACATAATTGAAGGGAAAATAACCTTTTGACTAACTTTCAGAAACATAATTTTGGGGAATATATCCCCTTGCTTCACTACTAGAAACAATTATAATGACTTCAGATAGTGAGGGTACACGAGGGTCCCTTAGAATCAAATTTGGACTAATGCTCCACTCCATGGGCATATCCCTAGAGAGTGGTATAGAATTAGACTATGTTGGAGAGACAAGAGGTACAAAATTGGTTGCTTCTCAAATTTTCTACCTTTCTTGTTTGGCACGAGATAAGGCATGGCTAATGGTTTCTATGTCAGTAAGCCATGTCGCATTGTCATAGTTGGTTCCCTCAATAGTTTTGAAAATGGCTTCTCTTTACTTCTTGGCTCTTAGGTGGCACTCATTTCCAATCACTAACTTCCTTGCAGTCATCTTGAGTTGCACCATCCTAGCACAAGAAGTCCAAACAATAGATCCCCATAATGTTGGATGAAATAAAAGCATAGAGAGCTCATAGGTTCTAGTATTGAACCTTGTAGCTTTGATACCACACACAACAAGCTCAATATTTACCCTATTGCTTTCACCTATGTTTTAATCCATATATGTGAAAAGATCAAGTTCATCAACACATAGAAATAAAATTTTTGAATATAGTAGCATAGATGCATATTTGAAATAAACCTATTCAAAATTATGTTGCTTGAATAAAGTAACATTACATAATCCAAATAATGAATTCATCTTTCAAATACAATTTACATAAATATACAAGATCATAGTTGCATATCATAACTTACAAGAGCATAATAGATCAAGTGTACAATTGGTTAAGATGTCCCTTGTTGGAAGCAAATATCTTCATTTTTTCGTGTTTCATAAGTCTCAGCTGCCAACTACATGAGGGAGAGCATGACCCAAGTGCTTTTCTAGCAACCATGGACTTACTGCAGTCCCTTGCACATCTTCCTAACTGGTAAGATGGCCCTACCCTTCAACAAAGAGATTAGTATGGTAACCCTCTAATATAATCCTACCCAAGCATGGTGTTGTGTCCTACATAACTAGTGTTGTTGTACAATGGATACCCGCCTACATGCATGACACTCCCTACTAGCTATGCAATGTTGGCTCATAGTGAAATAATAAGTGTACGTAATGGCAATTTACACTTAATTTGGCCAAAGTTTTGATATAAAATAAAACCCACTCTCTATGAAGCAGTGTCGTATGTTCACCCACCCCCTCACTCGACTTGGAAACTATAATGAGCATGAATAACTCTTGGATAGGTTTTTCCACATACAACATAACAAGATTCAATTCCAATAAATAATGTAACATTCAAGTGATCTAACTGGCCAACTAGGTTATTCCCAAAAGGGAACAAACCCCATTTCCAACAAAAGTTTACATGACATCGTAAATTGGCAATATCAAGTAATACTTCTACATAATACCATTTCCAACATCTTAATTTATGCAATCATACTTTAAGCATATGATATCCTAGATACTATGATAGTACCTTCTAGTTGTCTATATTTAATCATTACATTCAAATGCTACGAACATGGTAGTTAAATGCATATCAATCAAGTATGATTACTCTCATCATTTATGTTTACAAACTCAATACAAAACATAAACATGGTTTCATAAGCACTTGCAACAATAACAAATTGAGATATCCAAATAGAAGAGAATAATGGATAAGAAAGACTAGCATGTCTGGAAATTAAGCTTCCAAAGAAGAATTTGCTCTCAAAGCTTAACATCACAATCCTTGCTTATTGCTCCTTTCACTATCAGCTTGACTCCAATCTAAACCACTATACCAGACACTCAAATATCACAAACAAATAGCTCTTAATTACTTGATGAAATTACTCTCTTATCACAACTTGCACTTGAAAACATTAAACTACACAGAGAAATATATGGCTGAATAAAAATGATTGACAACTAAAAACCAAGAGGCTTCCCTTTATTTATAAGAAATATTGAGAAAACTAATGCTAAAGATTAGCTCCCTTAATTGCCACCCCTACAACAGTGATTAGGTCTTACACATCAATTGGCTAGGATGTAACAGGATAGGTTATTTGTTGGACACCATGACTATATTGTCATGCCATTCTATTATGATCATGTCATGCATCAGTTTGGGTAGTTACAGATAACACCTAGCCAACAACCTACATTCTTGAGATCTACATGTAGCGGTACTAGACCAAGGGACATTTGTCATCCTATAATTATCGACACTATATTTAGAGATTCATACGATGAGGATCAGGATACGCCAATAGCATCTAACTTGTATGATGTAGGCATCACTATAGCTTATGAAAGATGGTGGATGATAACACAACCTTAGCATGTCTC
This sequence comes from Sequoia sempervirens, assembly GCA_007258455.2. Lineage (NCBI taxonomy): Eukaryota > Viridiplantae > Streptophyta > Pinopsida > Cupressales > Cupressaceae > Sequoia > Sequoia sempervirens. The sequence continues at coordinate 139,830 of VDFB02323364.1, read as the reverse complement.
CCTTGATGATCATCCTACAGGCAATCCTAGACCTTTGCCATATTGAGAGGATGCAAGAGAGGACAGGGGTATCGATAGAGATATTGTTGATGAGGAGGATGAAAATTTGATGAGAGAGGATCCCAAGGAGCTAGTAGAGGTTGTAGATTCCCCCGAGGAGAGACCTACATCTCATCCTCGTGTCACCTGAGTACATCCCTCGACTATTATAGGTATCCAGTCTCATGAGCATGGAGAGAGCAACAATGTAGCTCCTACCACACCCCTAAACCATCATAAGAGTCCCAATATGGAACCTATAGTGTCCTATCAATATCCTGAGTGGTGAGCTAGTGACCCAAGTGATGTTATATGTTATTTATATTATGTGCATTATTAACTATGTTTATGTTTACTACCCAGTTTTGATTACGTGTCATGTTTTCTTTGTCATAGTTTGTACATGGGAGTGGCTAAACTTCTTCATTTGAGTCACCGTAGATATTATTCCATTGATGCTCCCACACCAGGTGACAGAGGTTGAGCATAGACCACCGCCTAGCATGAGGTGCCATGTTATTTGTTCAAGCCCCTAACATGGTGGAGGACGTCCTACGATAATGTTATGAAGACCATCAATTTCTTTAGAGTTGAGATTGAGGAGGTTTGAGCCAAGGAAGATCGAACTAGAGCCACACTTGAGGAGCTCGAGACTTCCTAGAGGAGCTTTGAGGCACTCAAGCTTCTTTAGAGAGTGAGGTATAGGCTTTCTTATGTTTGAAGCTTAACAGGGTGTCAACGAAGCTTAGCAAAGTACAAGCAGATAGGGATTAGATTGACCAAGAGCATGTCATAACACTTGTACGTGAGGGGATAGCTATAGGCCAAGTTCAGGGCTTATGAGAGTGGATGAGCTCCGTGAGCTGCTCATAATCCACTGTCTCCCGATGAGCACCACCACTAGGGACCAAGGTGTCTAGTAGTCATAGGTCCACTTAGATGTATCATACTATGACACCACATTTTTCTATCATGGTGACTATGTATATAAACTTTATGATCTCTTTATATATGAGTATGTTTCTAATTCTATGAGTTATGTGATTTTTGTATAATTTTTGGATTGGATATCAATGTGATCTATTAAGCAATCTGGGCAAGATCATTTAATACATGTCTTCATGATCTATTTGTTATGTGATTGATGTGATTTAATTAAACACTTATGTATACTTAGATACTACATTTTTTGTTAAGTATGATTATGTGTTCACTAGATATCGCCTTGATGGTGTAGGTGGATATAATTAATGCTGGTGGCAAATAAATATTATAAAGCCACTCATGTGTGTCAATTTCGAGTTGAACTTTCCCTTTACATCTAGACTGACATTTAAATTACATTGATTTTTATATAACACCAACTCTCCTTTATGTTAAAAGAGCAAGGAATTACATTATCATTACTCTTTTTCAATAAGCCTAGAGATGTTTGAGAGCATTTATACGATGTTCAAGAGCATTTCAAGCTATTATAAATGTTTTTTCTCTATAAGTGTTATCATCAATAAGGCCCCTAAGAGAGATTCTCAATTCGGAGGGAATTTCTAGCTCCAAGGGCATTATTATGTCTACACCATAAACAAGGTTATATGGTGTATTTCTTGTAGACGTACAAATACTTGTGTGATAAGCCCACAATGCATAAGTAATTTGAGTGCACCAATCCTTGTTATGTTTACTAATCATTTTACGTGAGATTTTTTCAAGTGTTTTATTTGTTGCTTCCACTTAACCATTAGATTGTGAATAATAAGGTGTAGAAAAGTGATGTTGTATGTGAAATGTTTCCAAAAAATTCTTCACTTCCTTATTCTTAAATGGTGTCCCATTATCCATTATTAAGGCTGAAGGAATACTGAATCGAACAATAATCTTTTCCAAAATAAAATGACAAATTACTTCAGTAGTTGTGGAACGAAGAGGAATTGCCTCTACCCACTTCATGAAATAATCTGTAGTGATTATTATAAATGTATGTCCTGAAAAAGAAGGAGAAATCTTTCCAATAAGATCCAAACCCCATACCAAAAATGGCCAAATAGGAATTTGAGCACGAAGTTCGAAAGTAGGAGCATTAATCAAGTTGTTATTCTCTTAACATTTATGATATTTCTTAACATAATCAAAAAAATCTTGTTCCATGTTTCGCCAATAATATCCTAGATGAAAATTAACTTTTGAACCAATGATCATCCTCCAAAATCCCCCCCATAAGCACCCACATGAGCTTCCTCAAAGGCTATATGGATCTCAAATTGTTTAAGGCATCGAAGAAGAAAACCGTTAAATGACTGCCTATATAACACATCTGATAAGATTATGTATCAAGTTGCAAGCTTCCAAATACGAGCTCTAGTGTTCTTGGTAGGTGAAATTTAGGAAAGATACCTTCTTTTAGATAATTGGATATCAATATATACCATTCACTAGAAGCTTCAATATTGGCAATTAACACTTCTTTCATCTTTTCATCTATCGATGGTTTTGTGAGGGTGTGAACAACAAAAGTGAATTTCGTGAAAGAATCTTCGAGAGAGACAAAGGAAGTAACACTTGCCATTGCATCTGCATGTTGATTATCCTTTCATGGAACATTGTCAATAGTGTATGATTTAAATTGTTATAACAATGTCATTGTGAGGTTTTTATATTGAGATATCTTATCATGTAATGCTTGATAGGACCCATTAATTTGTTTGATAATCAATTAAGAATTGCCAAACATACAAATATGTTGTACACCTAAGGACAAGGTCACACATATGTCAGCAATGAAGGCCTCATACTCTGCAATGTTTGTATATAGGAAATTTAAACAATAGGATAAGGGAATTGGTTTTCTCGAAAGTAGTATTAATATAACCCCAACTCCAAAACTAGTTCAACACTTAGATCCATCAAAGTATAATTCCCATGTTTCATTATCATCAATTTTCAACACATTCTCATCAAGAAATGAGTCAACACTTGGAAATGCTAAAGGTGAGAGAGCCTCAACTAAGTGAATGGTCAAAGCTTAACCATTGATCACTTTTTGAGCAACATTTAACTTAAGGTCAAACTCAGGTAATAGCATAACCCACTTAGCCAAGCGTCCCAACAAATTTTCTTTAGCAAAGAGACATTTTGAAGGACCAACACTAGTACAAAAACAACTATATATGACTAAATAAACTACTAAAAATTGCATATAAATGACTAATTTTGATCACGTGACCATTAATAGTTTATTGCCGGTCATTTATAACATGACCAAATTTATGACTAAACTATTTTAGTCATTTATCTAATCATTGATTTGGTCATTGATCTTGTCATTGATTTAGTCATTGATTTAGTCATTAATTTAGTCATGGTAGTGATTTATTTAGTCATATATTTAGTCATTGATTGTTGTTAACTGGTCATTTATTTAGTCATATATTTAGTCACTACTCTAATCATTAATTTAGTCATTGTAGTCATATATTTGGTCATTGTATTCATTTATTTTAGTCATAGTAGTCGTTTATTTATTCATGGTTTAGTTATTTATTTGAGTGAATTTCAATGATTCAAATTATAAATCAAATCTAACTTAATTAATCCTCACAAATTTATGCATATAAACTTCAAATATCATAGAATTCAATTTTTTTTTTGTATTGGATTAACATGAAAACAAATATACAATCAACAAACAACTTTATGCATATAAAGCTCAAATATCATAAATATTCAAATGTTTTTTTGATTTGCATGAAGAAAAAAAGAACATACAAACAACAAACAACCACATAACCAAAGGAATTACAAACAACATACAACCACATAAACAAAGATCTAAGAAATACATCCTTCACTACACTCTTAGTTGTCATGGAAGAAAAATCCAAGATATGATACAAATGCTACAAACATTGAAGGGGGAAAAAACATGAAAATATATAGTAAATATAGTTATATTATTTGTGGTGCATATATTGCCCGATTCAGAGCAGCCTTTCCCTCCCATTCCAGCTAGACAACCCTTGAGAGAAGATTGGAAGGATTCGAATGAGAAGGATGACAACTTCCTATCTAGAAATCTCACCGGTCATGGTCAGATGAAAGTAAAGAGTGCATGTTCACCTCTCCAATTTGATGAGATGCAACCTAAAAATAAGATTTCAATGAGGGTTTTAGAATATGTTTATTAAAATGAAAATACAGGCAATATCCAATAATGAGCACATTTATATTTTTACAATATGGCATCCTTTACCTATTTCAACAGTTCTATGAGATTTCCCATTACATATGCTTGAATTGTTAATGATGTAAAAAAATAAATGAATTTACTTCTATGCCACTTCACATTAGAAACACTTCATATAAACTCGAAACCCTTGGAAATCAAATACTAAGAAATGATCATCAATTGTTAACAACCTTTTCCACAATCTTTTTGCAGTAGTTTATCCCTCACTTCCTTCCCCATGTTTATGCCACTTTACCTATCGAGAAGTCATGTCATCAAAAGTTATGTATGCTTTGGGGCTTGAGACTAATAATGGTGATGGAATGGATTTCAGTCTTAGATCGAAGTACAACTACAAAATAATTTTTTATCCATTCTCAGGACTATCCTAAAGATGCATAGACCCCTATTTCAGGCTTCAAAAATCTCTCTCGATATTCCCTACATCCTCTCAACTTGGAAAATTTCTTCTAGGAATCCATCGACTCCTCATGGGTCACTTCTTTTATATGCTATATAAGGCTATGAATGATCCATTTCATCAAAAATGACCAATTGAAGGATCTTTGAAACAAATTGCAGTTGCAATGAGGAAGATAATAAGGTGCATACTAGGAGGTTCAAGACAAATGAAGGAGGTGTAGAGGAATCTATACCCAAATTGATTAACTTAGGGCCTACATTAGATATTAACTAGGAAGATCAATCTGAGCATTCAAACAATGTATGTTCTGTCAAATATAATGAAATAAAACCTATGAACCAAAAAGAGTAGATCCATATGTTGTAGAATCCATAGCTTGCTTTAAGAAACAAAGTGAAAAATCAATGGCAACAAGAGTTCCACAACTTTGCAAATAGATAAACAGAAGTATACAAATGCAAATGAACAAATAAATTAGTCCCAACAATTATGCATATACGTTTCCACACCATTTTTTGTTGGTTTCCCCACTGCTAATGGTTTCAACTCCTCCAAACTCTTCCTCATTGGTATTGACCTTTCACTTTGATTTGGTGAGCTACAACCTGAAAATAAGGTTTCAACAAGGGTTTTAGAGCCTGTTTATTAAAATGATGACTATGACCAAGATCTTGGTAATGAGCACATTTAGTTTTTAACATTACATCTTCCTTTACACCACATAGTGAAGTATTAGCCTATCCCATTAAGCAAAGGAAAAAAAATGAGAATAAGGTATGAAACAACATAGTTGTCGCCACCATCGTTCTCTCCTACCTAATTTTCATCAAAGAATGTGATGGAAAAATAAGTAAATACAAAAGAAAAAAGATATATATGAAAGCATCAAGCCTAAAATACTCATCTTCAAGTAAGCGAACTTCCTAAACTATTACTAATACTGGGCACATTTAGGTTTTATCATTAGGGCATCCTTTTACCTCTGTTTTTTGTTGGTTTCTTGCCACTATTGGTTTGGCTCCTCCAAACTCTTCCTCGCTGCTATTGACCTTTCACTTCTCTAATTTGGAAAACAAGCTTGTGTGGCTAGGTCCAAAAGACCAACAACAATGTAGTGGTGGTGGAGAAGGCCACGACGGCAGTAGCAACCCGAGCAACCAAGGCAGGGGCGCACAATGGTAGTGGTGAAAGCTCAATGAAGCGACACGGGAACTCCACATAGCAATAGAGGAAACAACTTCAAAGTGGTGGGGGTTGGTGAAAGGTGTTGCATATTTAAGAACAAAGGCCCAACAGTGAAGGCGACAACGACAGCCAAAGAAGAAGTTGAGACCAAAAGCGATGGTGATAGAGAACTTGGCAGTAGTCGGCCAAGAAAAACATAGTCAAAGTTGGTGACAGGAGCTCAAAGAGCTCAAAGTGACAACAATGGTAGGAGTCGAGGTTGCAGCCATGAAGGAACTGACAAAAGACTTGGCGGCAATCACAAAGTCAACACAACAGAGGATCGGTTTGACGAGGGTTTTTATTAAAATGAAAATTTTGGCCAAGATTTGGTGGAATCTGTTTATTAAAATGATAATTATTTGCACACCCATTATGCCAACCCATTATGGATTTATCTGCTAAATTTTTTTGAAAATGGACTCTAGATTAAATAAATTACAATATAAATATCCATTTTTTATACAACAAATATTATTAAATATATTATAATGTTATATAATAATATATATTATATAATGATATAATATATAATATTATATTGTTATATACTATATTATATAACTATCATATATTATAATACCACACACTACCTCAATTTAAAATATTCTTTTTAATTATCCACTTTAATATCATATTGTCTAATTTTTATTTTTATTTGTGCGACTAAGGGAAAGGGGCCCATAGTGGGTAGGGGTCCAATGGTGGGTATAGAAGTAGGCTTGAGTGGACCCCATAGTAGGTAGGCTTAATATCCAATAAACTTACACTTAATATCCAATTGCAAAACACTTTTATCCACAAAGCACACAAATTGACAAATCATGTGATGCTACATCAATGCACCAATAATACATGACCTAGTGACCCACTATCGGTCTCACCTTTTTTTTGGTCCTTTTTGGATACCTTGACAAAAAACATGTTGATGTGGCATGATATTTGATGATGCGGCCTTGAAACCAATTTTTATAAGTAGGGGACTTTCCAAATAATTTATACAAATTTGGGAGTGATTCAAAATTTTCACACAGGACTTTGAGAAACGCAAAGTTAGGGTAGCCCACTATAGGCCCTCTCCCTTAATTATTTAGTTGTGTTTTTTACCTAATGATCGAATTAGTCATTTATTTAGTCATTTATAGTTGTGTACTTGACCTTTTGAAATGAAAGTGTTTGCAAGATAGCCCTCAAAATGCAATCGGATTGTTTAAATCATACTTTATTAGTGAAATTGACCACAATTGCTCTTTGATACATTTGAAATGCTAACACAACAAGAAAATAAAATTGGATTCAAATCATAGTTAAAAAAATTAATGATTCGTTAACATAATAAGTAATAAAAATTCAAGAATGTAAATGTTAATTTTTTTAATAAAATATGTGAAGGCCTTAAAACTGCATCGAGAGGCAATGACTTACAAAATAGGTATTTTTAGTGCACCAAGCAACCTAGGCAGCCAAATGGACCGCTTAGGTAGGGGTCCCATGAGGGGCAAGCTCTATGGATTATGATCAATTTTAAAGAAAAAAGAATAGAGAAGTAATAGTCATTTATTTAGTCATTTTTATTTGTCTAACCAATTATTTAGTTATGATTTTACTCGATGACCAAATTAGTCATTTATACTTGTGAATTAAATTTGGTCATTTTTAGTCACGTGACTATAATTTTGAAATATGTGTAGTCATTTATTTTCCAAATTCTACTAGTACAAATTTTGTCATGATGTGTAATCTTTCATGTTTAATAAATAATATCTCAATTTTTTGGTAGAAAACACAAGAGCCAAAAATTGCTTTTCTATTGGTGTGTATCAAGTTTCATAATCAATCAATGTTTGACTAACGTTGTAAACAAGATGTTCTTTTCCATTCTCATATTTTTGAGACAATAACACAACCAAAGCTTGGGGTGATGTTGATATGTAAAGTGGTGCCTTCCTTGAGTAGATGATTGCAAAAACAAGGGGATTAGCCATATATTGTTTTAAGCTCTCAAAAGCCTTTTGGAAACCTCCCCATTTAAATCTTTGATTCTCTTAAGGAGTTGGGTAAAGGGAAGAGTCCGGATCCAACCAATGAGTAAACAAAATGGTGATTAACCCTAATCTTTTCCTTGTAGTTACCGCAATTACAAAACATTCTTAGAGGTGACATGCTTATTATAGCCAATATTCTTTCCACCTCAATGCCTCTGTATGTGATACTATAAAAACCTAATAGTTTTCACCACGTACTCAAAGATGCATTTCATCGGGTTTAACCCCTCATGTTGTACTTATAAATTTCATGTAATTTTGAAGGATTTTGACATGTTCTTGACATGTTATAAACAACTAAAATAGCATCAACATAATCTTCCAAGATGTTGTGTATAAAATAATAAAATATTAACATCATTGTTGTTTGATATGTGGCTCCAACATTCTTTAATCCAAATGGCATCACAACCCAACAAAACATTCCCCAAGGTGTAGTGAAGGTTGTCTTATATGAATCATGAGGATTAATGAAAATGTGATCGTATCCTAAAAATCCGTCCATAAATGATAATAAGGCATATCCTACAGTTGAATCAACTACCATGTCAATATTAGGAAGGGGAAAGTCATCCTTTAGAGATACTTTATTGAGATCACAAAAATTCGTACACATCCTAATACAATTATCAGGTTTCGCTACTGCCATAATGCCAAAAATCTAAGGTGAATAATCAATGGGGCATATGAATCTGGCTTGTAAAAGCTTTTCAATCTTGGCCTTAACCAATAGATTTATCTTAAAGGATCTCTCATCTCTGCATCTTTTGTCTCAATTAGTTTGGGTATTTCAAGAACACGTTAAGCGGACTATCTTAGGATCAATACTGGCATATCCGGTCAAGTCCAAAACAATTCTTAGAAAATCACGTAATAAAGTTAAAAGGGATCTTTCTGCTCATCCTCATCAAGACATCTCTTTCTGATTTGAACTACTCTTCTAATTTAAACGGGTCCATTGGAACCATCTAGGGTGCATTCTCCCCAATAAAGCAACACATTACAATTTGGACCAACATGAGATGTTTAGTTTCATCTCCTTGTTCTACTCATTGAACTTCATTTCTTCTTACAACATGCCTTTGTATTCAAGCAATAAAACCCCTTTTTATTTACTCATGACCGCTGATGAAGTGTCATTTTTCCTAAAAATTCTCCTAGGGGACTCATCATCTTGAAAACATGTCCAATGACATATTCTCATACTGTCTATTAGTTCAGATGCACTGTGCCCTCAGCTATTGTTTTAGGAGAGTCCCGCATGATAACATTGATATCGAAAGTGAAAGACTCTTGATGATTTTATTTCTTTTGAAGGGAAATATCCAAGACCTCTTGTTGTCTCTTGTGTATTAAGTTCTATAGGAATATGAATGCCTTGTTCTTTCACTCCAATAGGTATTTTTAGTGCACCAAGCAACCTAGGCAGCCAAATGGCCCGCTTAGGTAGGGGTCCCATGAGGGGGGCTTAAGCTCTATGGATTATGATCAAATTCGAAAGAAAAAATAATAGATGATTAATAGTCATTTACTTAGTCATTTTTATTTGTCTAACCAATTATTTAGTTGTGATTTTACCCGATAACCAAATTAGTCATTTATACTTGTGAATTACAGAATTTAGTCATTTTTAGTCACGTGACTAAAATTTTTAGTCATGTAGTCATTTATTTTCCAAATTCTACTAGTACAAATTTTGTCATGACGTGCACTTTCATGTTTAACAAATAATGTCTCAATTTGTTTGTAGTGAAGACAAGAGCCAAATATTGTTTTTTATAGCTGTGTATCAAGTTTCATAATCAATCAATGTTCTATGAATGTATTAAATAAGACGCTCCTTTCCATTCTCGTCTGTTTGAGCTAATAACGCAACAAGAGCATGGGTTGATGTTGATATGTAAAGGAAAAAAGGTTTTCCTTGAGTAGATGATTGCAAAACAAGGGGATTAGCTATATATTGTTTTAAGCTCTCAAAAGCCTTTTGGAAATCCTCCCCCCATTTAAATCTTGATTCTTTCTTAAGGAGTTGGGTAAAGGGAAGAGTCTCGATCCACCAATGATGCAACAAAATGGTGATTAACCTGAATCTTTCCTTGTAAGCTACGCAATTACAAAATATTCTTAGGAGGTGACATGCTTATTATAGCGTCAATCTTCTTTGTTTCCACCTCAATGCCTCTATGTGATACTATAAAACCCAATAGTTTTCCACTATCAACACCAAAGACGCATTTCATTGGGTTTAACCTCATGTTGTACTTATGAATTTTTTATAAAAAAATTGAAGGATTTTGACATGTTCTTGACATGTTATAAACAACTAAAATAGCATCAACATAATCTTCCAAGATGTTGTGTATAAAATAATAAAAAATTAACATCATTGTTGTTTGATATGTGGCTCCAACATTCTTTAATCCAAATGGCATCACAACCCAACAAAACATTCCCCAAGGTGTAGTGACGGTTGTCTTATATGAATCGTGAGGATTAATGAAAATGTGATCGTATCCTAAAAATCCGTCCATAAATGATAATAAGGCATATCCTACAGTTGAATCAACTACCATGTCAATATTAGGAAGGGGAAATTCATCCTTTAGAGATACTTTATTGAGATCACAAAAATTTGTACACATCCTAATACAATTATCAGGTTTCGCTACTGTCATAATGCCAAAAATCTAAGGTGAATAATCAATGGGGCATATGAATCTGGCTTGTAAAAGATTTTCAATCTTGGCCTTAACCAATAGATTTATCTTAAAGGATTCATCTTATGTATCTTTTGTCTCACTAGTTTAGCATTTTCCTCAAGAACAATGTTATGCGTGACTATCTTAGGATCAATACTTGGCATATCTGAATAAGTCCAAACATTTTTTTTAGGAAAATCACGTAATAAAGTTGTATGATCTTCTTGTTCATCCTCATCAAGACACTTTCTGATTTGAATCACTTCTTCTTAATTAAACGGGTCCATTGGAACATCTAGGGTATCTCCCACAAGCAACACATTACAATTTGGACCAGCATGAGATGTTTTAGTTTCATCTTGTTCATCACAAATTTCATTTTCTTTCTCACAACATGCCTTTGTATTCAAGCAATAAAAAACTCTTTGATTATCATGACCAGTGGATGAAGTGTCATTTTTTCCCAAAAATTCTCCTAGGGACTCATCATCTTGAAACATGTCCAATGACATATTCTCACATGTATTGTCTACTAGTTCAGGATGCACAAATTTCAAGGTTGTTTTAGGAGAGTCTTGCATGATAACATTGATATTGAGTGAAAGACTCTTGATGATTTTATTTCTTTTGAAGGGAAATATCCAAGACCTCTTGTTGTCTCTTGTGTATTAAGTTCTATAGGAATATGAATGCCTTGTTCTTTCACTCCAATAGGTATTTTTAGTGCACCAAGGAACCTAGGCAGCCAAATGGCCCGCTTAGGTAGGGGTCCCATGAGGGGGGCTTAAGCTCTATGGATTATGATCAAATTCGAAAGAAAAAAGAATAGATGATTAATAGTCATTTACTTAGTCATTTTTATTTGTCTAACCAATTATTTAGTTGTGATTTTACCCGATAACCAAATTAGTCATTTATACTTGTGAATTACAGAATTTAGTCATTTTTAGTCACGTGACTATAATTTTTAGTCATGTAGTCATTTATTTTCCAAATTCTACTAGTACAAATTTTGTCATGATGTGCACTTTCATGTTTAACAAATAATGTCTCAATTTGTTTGTAGTGAAGACAAGAGCCAAATATTGTTTTTTATAGTTGTGTATCAAGTTTCATAATCAATCAATGTTCTATGAATGTATTAAATAAGATGCTCCTTTCCATTCTCGTCTGTTTGGGCTAATAACGCAACAAGAGCATGGGTTGATGTTGATATGTAAAGGAAAAAAGGTTTTCCTTGAGTAGATGATTGCAAAACAAGGGGATTAGCTATATATTGTTTTAAGCTCTCAAAAGCCTTTTGGAAATCCTCCCCCCATTTAAATCTTGATTCTTTCTTAAGGAGTTGGGTAAAGGGAAGAGTCTCGATCCACCAATGATGCAACAAAATGGTGATTAACCTGAATCTTTCCTTGTAAGCTACGCAATTACAAAATATTCTTAGGAGGTGACATGCTTATTATAGCGTCAATCTTCTTTGTTTCCACCTCAATGCCTCTATGTGATACTATAAAACCCAATAGTTTTCCACTATCGACACCAAAGATGCATTTCATTGGGTTTAACCTCATGTTGTACTTATGAATTTTTTATAAAAAAATTGAAGGATTTTGACATGTTCTTGACATGTTATAAACAACTAAAATAGCATCAACATAATCTTCCAAGATGTTGTGTATAAAATAATAAAATATTAACATCATTGTTGTTTGATATGTGGCTCCAACATTCTTTAATCCAAATGGCATCACAACCCAACAAAACATTCCCCAAGGTGTAGTGATCATTGCCTTTATAGTCGTGGAGTACTGATGTGCCTAAAAATCCAGTCCATAAATGATAATATGGGCATATCCAGCAGCCAACCCAACCATGTCAATTGAAGGGAAAGTCATCCTTAGAGATACTTTATTGAGATCACAAAAATTACATTACCATCCTAATAAGAATTACGCTTACCATAATGCCAAAAATCTAAGGTGAATAATTCAATGGGGCATATGAATCGGGTTTTTTTTCATCTTAGCCTTAACCAATAGTATCTTTTTCATCCTCATTCTCATCCTCAGCAAGAACAATGTTATGACTATCTTAGGATCAATACTTGGCATATCTGAATAAGTCCAAACAATTCTTTAGGAAAACCGTAACAAAGTTGTATGATCTTCTTGTTCATCCTCATCAAGACACTTTCTGATTTGAATCACTTCTTCTTAATTAAACGGGTCCATTGGAACATCTAGGGTATCTCCCACAAGCAACACATTACAATTTGGACCACATGAGATGTTTTAGTTTCATCTTGTTCATCACAAATTTCATTTTCTTTCTCACAACATGCCTTTGTATTCAAGCAATAAAAAACTCTTTGATTATCATGACCAGTGGATGAAGTGTCATTTTTTCCCAAAAATTCTCCTAGGGACTCATCATCTTGAAACATGTCCAATGACATATTCTCACATGTATTGTCTATTAGTTCAGGATGCACAAATTTCAAGGTTGTTTTAGGAGAGTCCTGCATGATAACATTGATATTGAGTGAAAGACTCTTGATGATTTTATTTCTTTTGAAGGGAAATATCCAAGACCTCTTGTTGTCTCTTGTGTATTAAGTTCTATAGGAATATGAATGCCTTGTTCTTTCACTCCAATAGGTATTTTTAGTGCACCAAGCAACCTAGGCAGCCAAATGGCCCGCTTAGGTAGGGGTCCCATGAGGGGGGCTTAAGCTCTATGGATTATGATCAAATTCGAAAGAAAAAATAATAGATGATTAATAGTCATTTACTTAGTCATTTTTATTTGTCTAACCAATTATTTAGTTGTGATTTTACCCGATAACCAAATTAGTCATTTATACTTGTGAATTACAGAATTTAGTCATTTTTAGTCACGTGACTAAAATTTTTAGTCATGTAGTCATTTATTTTCCAAATTCTACTAGTACAAATTTTGTCATGACGTGCACTTTCATGTTTAACAAATAATGTCTCAATTTGTTTGTAGTGAAGACAAGAGCCAAATATTGTTTTTTATAGCTGTGTATCAAGTTTCATAATCAATCAATGTTCTATAAATGTATTAAATAAGACGCTCCTTTCCATTCTCGTCTGTTTGGGCTAATAACGCAACAAGAGCATGGGTTGATGTTGATATGTAAAGGAAAAAAGGTTTTCCTTGAGTAGATGATTGCAAAACAAGGGGATTAGCTATATATTGTTTTAAGCTCTCAAAAGCCTTTTGGAAATCCTCCCCCCATTTAAATCTTGATTCTTTCTTAAGGAGTTGGGTAAAGGGAAGAGTCTCGATCCACCAATGATGCAACAAAATGGTGATTAACCTGAATCTTTCCTTGTAAGCTACGCAATTACAAAATATTCTTAGGAGGTGACATGCTTATTATAGCGTCAATCTTCTTTGTTTCCACCTCAATGCCTCTATGTGATACTATAAAACCCAATAGTTTTCCACTATCGACACCAAAGACGCATTTCATTGGGTTTAACCTCATGTTGTACTTATGAATTTTTTATAAAAAAATTGAAGGATTTTGACATGTTCTTGACATGTTATAAACAACTAAAATAGCATCAACATAATCTTCCAAGATGTTGTGTATAAAATAATAAAATATTAACATCATTGTTGTTTGATATGTGGCTCCAACATTCTTTAATCCAAATGGCATCACAACCCAACAAAACACTCCCCAAGGTGTAGTGACGGTTGTCTTATATGAATCGTGAGGATTAATGAAAATGTGATCGTATCCTAAAAATCCGTCCATAAATGATAATAAGGCATATCCTACAGTTGAATCAACTACCATGTCAATATTAGGAAGGGGAAATTCATCCTTTAGAGATACTTTATTGAGATCACAAAAATTCGTACACATCCTAATACAATTATCAGGTTTCGCTACTGCCATAATGCCAAAAATCTAAGGTGAATAATCAATGGGGCATATGAATCTGGCTTGTAAAAGCTTTTCAATCTTGGCCTTAACCAATAGATTTATCTTAAAGGATTCATCTTCTGTATCTTTTGTCTCACTAGTTTAGCATTTTCCTCAAGAACAATGTTATGCGTGACTATCTTAGGATCAATACTTGGCATATCTGAATAAGTCCAAACAATTTTTTTAGGAAAATCACGTAATAAAGTTGTATGATCTTCTTGTTCATCCTCATCAAGACACTTTCTGATTTGAATCACTTCTTAATTAAACGGGTCCATTGGAACATCTAGGGTATCTCCCACAAGCAACACATTACAATTTGGACCAGCATGAGATGTTTTAGTTTCATCTTGTTCATCACAAATTTCATTTTCTTTCTCACAACATGCCTTTGTATTCAAGCAATAAAAAACTCTTTGATTATCATGACCAGTGGATGAAGTGTCATTTTTTCCCAAAAATTCTCCTAGGGACTCATCATCTTGAAACATGTCCAATGACATATTCTCACATGTATTGTCTACTAGTTCAGGATGCACAAATTTCAAGGTTGTTTTAGGAGAGTCTTGCATGATAACATTGATATTGAGTGAAAGACTCTTGATGATTTTATTTCTTTTGAAGGGAAATATCCAAGACCTCTTGTTGTCTCTTGTGTATTAAGTTCTATAGGAATATGAATGCCTTGTTCTTTCACTCCACATCCTTTTCCATTATAGCCAAATTGTTTCAAAAGTTAGTACTCTCTATCATAATTTTTTTCCATTTCTTTTGAGGAAGGTGGTTTTTCATAGTCAGTTTCATCATAGGTAGATGTATAATTTATGTTGCCCTCATTACTATAAGAAGTCATGGAATCTTATTTCATGGATGTTTCAATGTCGAATTGTGTTGATACCACCACTTCTTCTTTCTCTTTTTATTTGGGTTTTTATGTTATCTTGTATTTCCTTGTGAATGTAGGTGTGAAATTCAATGAGCCCAATCATCATTCAACAACTTTCTCACCAATGAAAGACACTCATATTTCTCTCCTTCTTTCAAGGGTTCTACTTTTGAAGTTGGTATCAATGTTCTCAAAGGACTTTTGATTCCCTTTTAGTTTGTAAACAACTTTCAGATTTTGGATAAACTTTTATTGTGTCAACCTCATTGTTGTAAGTGTATTTCAGCATACAGTGTAGTGTTGAAGGCACTGCATTCATTTCATGAATTCATGGTCTACCTAAGAGAAGATTATATGAAAGTTCCTAGGGCATGACATGGATAGGAGTTTGTAAAGTAACGTATCCAACTTTGATATGTAATGTTAAAACCACATATAGAAAAATAATTTGGTTGAGTTTTAGTCTTATCCACTCCAATTTTATCTAAAAGATTTACACTACACACATTAAACCTTGAACTATTGTAAAAAAGGGTATGCTTAATCCCATACTTGTTAACGACAACCAATATCATCAAAGAATCATTTTGTTTTTGTATTTCCATTAGAGGTAACTCACTTTGATGAAATGTAATATCAAGATTAACTAAGTTCATACCTTGAATTAGGGTTGCTACGTCGTTTGGTTGCACACTAGGAGGGACCAAAACTTGTTGTAAGGCACTTTGAAGCATTCCATGGTAGGTTGATTATGTTTGAATTAGGTCCCACAATGAAATATTAGTAGGATTATTATGAAGTTTCTCCAGAAGATCATACTCCTTTCCGCTATGTTGAGGTAAACAAGGGGCACTAGGAAAAATAGGTTGTAGAAGCGATATTGATGCGGGAATGGTTTGCTTTTGTCTCGGTTGCCTATTATTCCTTGTGTTATATGTATGAGCAACTACGTGGTAACTTGTTTGTTATGATACATTACCACTAGTGAGTTGTCTTGCAAAATTTAAGATAGCCCCTAGAGGTTTTGGTTTGTTTAGAGGTGGTCTTATGATAAGCATAGGTTTGGTTTGAACTTGAGGTTATTGTGAAGGTGGGTAAATAATGAGTTGAGATATGATTGCATTGATTGTTCATTGTTGGTTAATAATGTTGCAAGCCTTAGTAGATGATTTAGGTGAGATGAAGTCCTCAAGGGCTTCATCTAACATATCAAAGTCATCATGACTGAAGGGCTTGATGGGTATACAATGCACTTGCAGAAAGAGATTTGACATGATTAGATAACTATACTTTCTCCATGATTAATCATTGATTTCTTATGCACATTTAAGCTAACTAGGGTTGAAAATAGGCTTATAGACTTGCTATAGATATGAAAACCAGATTATAGAACTGCAAACCGACAGTAAATGTTAGTATGTTTCTAAGTTCTAAAGCTATTTTTGGAGGACTGGGACACCTTGGGTCCTGGTAGGGCTTTTTCGAAAGTGTCATTTTTAGAGACCTTAGTAACAAGGATTAACTATATCACTATTTGAAAACCTAGCTTTAGGATTGGTTCTTCTACTGTTTTGTGAGTTTTTTTATTTGTGAAATGTGTTGTAACAATCTAGGGTTTTGAATGTTTGTAAAATGAAAACTAATCTACCTAGATTATGGAATGATTCAAAAAATTCAAACAATTGCTCTATAGATCTAAAAATTTCAAACACTAACAAGTAAAATTCTTTCAAAATTTTGACCAAGATAAGCAAAATGACAACTTTGTTTAACATGTAGCAATATTGTTTCAAAATTAAAAAATAGAGGTTTGTCAATAGAAAAAAAATGCAAATATAGAGACAAAAATATGTGCAAAAGCTCATTGAGCTACCTATAGTAGGACAGGGATGCCTGGGGGTGTCTGAGTCCCTAACAGGGGTTAAAAAAATAGAAAAATTGAATGTTTATATCACTACTTAAGTCTACTATTTATGTTCGCAAACATGCCTAATAGTGATTACTTTTCTAGAATTCTCCAATGTAAATGCAAATGTAAATGTATTCAACAATGTGCAAACAAAAATGAAAATTATGAATATAATTTTTGAAATGAAATTTTGATCTAAGTGTCTACAACACACTCTAATGCAAGCTATGATGCAATATGGATGCAATGTTTTTGGACTTTTATGACTTTTTATGATGTAAATATGAAACCCTAAATGAGAAATGCAACACAACATGATGCAAAACCTAGATCTAGGGTTTCAAAGATTACCAAATCAACAAACTATGATGTAAAATGTCAAGTTCACAACAATGAAACATAGAAAAATGGAGGAGACGAGTTCTAAATGTAAAGAACCTAGGACCAATTCCACTTTTCTAAGGGTTTCATTAGGATGTAAATCCACAAGGTACAAAGACTAACTTCCAACCTCAAAGGTGAGCCAATCAGCCCTAGATCTGATCTTTTTGATTCTAGAAATGAATTGGAAATGATTTGGAATGATTAACCTAATTAGACTATATGACCTAATATAGAAAATGTAGTATTCTAGAAATTCATAGACTAAAATTGTAGATTTGTAGGTGGATCTGGGAAGTGTCAGATGATGTGTACCTATCACCAAAAGCTAGATCTAGCATGTGCAAAGGGACTTTGTTTCCCTTGGGTGAATGGGTCTTTATAGACCTTCTACAACCTCAAAATGTGATCTTGTAGCCCTCTATCCGCTCTTTGTTCTTGTACCTGCAAATCTTTGTTTTTGGATATGAACCTATAATAAATCTACAAAAGAAATTATTTGGGTGGCTACATGGAGGTTTGCCTTAGTCAAATCCCTATTTTGGTAATTAAACCCCAACAAACAACCAATTATTTGATAGAAAACAATGTGTGAGCCCTAACCTTATGTGTATTTAAGGTTGTTATGAGCTAAAAAGGAAAATAATCCATACTCAAGTATATTAGAGAGAGATTCCTATATGAAAATAACAAGATCCAATCAAGGAGAAGTCAAACACCCTAAGTAAATTTGAAATGCAATGATACCTTGCTTTAGGTTGCAAGAGAAATGAAGCTTGAAGATGCAAATATTAGGAAACAAGTCATTAAGTTGAAGGAATTGGCCAAATGCATCTCCCAAACCTAGAATCCATCATGTCCTTCCATAGGCATTGTAGATTCTAAACTAATGTCTTGTAAAATTGGTAAAAACTGCACAATTTAGAGGAATGATTAGCTGAAGAATCCACTCAACATTGTAAAGACTTCATTAAATTGTCAACCAGGGCTTGTAAACTTGTGATGATACTTCACTATATGTGCCTTCAAAGACCCAAGGTTACCTAAGTTATCCTATTAAAAATATTCTACTTATTGGAAAATCATAGAAACATATAACAGTGAAAGAAGTAAACTGATGCTAATGGCTATGGGTGCCTACAACATAATCTGTAGTTGAATTACTGCTAATAAATAATTACTGAAACTAACCCAAAAATGATACCTGAACTTAATCTATCCTATAGAGTACTACAAGTCAATTGAATACATTCATGCACATTAACAACCATTATTGATAATCACCATATGAGAATCTATTTTAACTTACATGCAATTTATGAAGTAATGGCAAACAAAAATAACTACCAAATAGAAATAAAACAACTATAGATGTAGTGAAGAATAATTACCTTGAGTGGCCTGCTTAAGTGGTTGTCTTCACTTAATTAAAACAAAATCTAAATCTTTAGATTCCATGCAACCATATCAACTTGAACTTCCTTCATTATGCATTCCAAAAGATCACATAAAATCTTTCTCAAAGATTGTATTCAAGAAAACCATTTTTGAGTAATCAACATGTCTGTAGATTACAAATGAAAACTAAGAAGTAACTGATAACAAAATCATCAGTATGAGATTAATCAACTAACTATACTAGAGACTCAACCACCGGCTATATACAAGCATAGGGGAGTTTATTTTAAACACAAATATTAACTAAAATCATTAAAAAATCCCTAGATATCAAAGTATGTAATTAAGATTGAATTATTCAAGCTGCAATTGAAAAGAAACAAGAGTTCAAATAGGATTAAAACTCTGCAAAATAGATTTGCATGTGGAACACATAATCAGCTATCCAGAATCATATCAATAAAAAATTATTCTTCTTCAATGCCTTACTAAGTGTCATAACGATGCATGGCTAACTCCATCAGGTGTCTCCAAACGGTAGTTATTACACTCAGCTTGTTTTGGCACTTCCCCTGTTTGTTGTCCAAGTCCTCCTTTGGCTACAGGCTACAACTTTTAGTTGTTGCGGGCTATAATGTCTTCTTGGGATGTAAG
The DNA here is from genome assembly GCA_007258455.2 of Sequoia sempervirens. Taxonomy (NCBI): domain Eukaryota; kingdom Viridiplantae; phylum Streptophyta; class Pinopsida; order Cupressales; family Cupressaceae; genus Sequoia; species Sequoia sempervirens. Next base: position 119,985 of record VDFB02323364.1, on the reverse strand, counting down.
AGGTTAGTCCAAAAAACACATACACAAAGCTAACCACCATAATTAAAAACAAAATTCCAATCAAATTCCATACATATCCACATATAAATCACGCAACGCTACTATATCATAAGTATATTTCCATTACTCTAATTTAGGTCCAAGGTTGTATAACAAGCATAAAAAGATAGCATAGCATAGGAATATGTCTAAAAGGATTGTTTGATAAAGTTTGTAGTTATGCATAAAACATTAGAAAATGGACTAATAAATAGACTCATTACACATCAATCTTCTATCATATGATAAAGCTTGATCGAATCTGCAATTGGGATTGAAGACCTACAATTTCAAGTAATGTTGCTCCAAGACTTCAAAATTTGTTTGCTCAAAGGTTGTCTCTTATGTTATAGTTTTGAAATGGTGAAAAGACTAGGTATTTATAGGCATTTTTCTAATTTCTTTAAGATTAGATCTTGAAAGCCGACATTTGAAATTTGAAATTTGAATGTTAAAATGCCACCAACAATACATTAAAAATTGATCCCCGACAAGATAGGGGGACCCATTTTCCCATGGGTGAATAGGTCTTGGCCCTATTTTCTAGGATAAAGTGTATTGAGGGCAAAAAATTATTTGATTGCATTTATTCAATGCCTATAATTTGTCAAAAAGTGATAAAATAGGCCTTGAAATGCATAATAAAAGGGAATTAGGGCCTATTTAGGAGGGGTTGAAAATGCATGAAAGCAAGGGTCACTAAAATAGGTCCAAACTAAGCATGAAATTATACTATCACCTACAAGGGAGTACAATTTTTTATGCCACAAAGATAATGAATACCTTGACAGTCAGGTGTTAAGGAGGAAGTGGAAGCCACCTTTCAAAAGTTGGTGCTTTTTCTTAGATGGTTATACATCATATAATTTTGATAGGTGAAAGGTTGATTAAAGTGAGCATGATGGGGCCTCACTGGTTTATTCTCTATAGAAAGAATGATAAAGATATTGATCACTTCTTTGTGCATTGTGAATATGCATAGAGGTGTTGGGAAAATTTTAGGAGCAAGCTTGAATGGCAAGGCCCTTTGTCAAGTAAAATAGAAGAGATTTTTGTGGTATGGCCTAGATTGAACAAGAGTTTGGTGTTGGTTGGATTATAGTGTGAGGTTCCTATTAGCACCTAAAAAATTGTTTGAGCTTATAATGCTTTATAATTTTTCCCTTGTGTTCCCCATTATTTTTGGCTAATATGAGAAATTTAATTATTATATCATGTTCAAGTCCCTCAGGTAATTACCCCTTTGTAGGGCTATGGTCAAAAACCCATTTTTCCAAATGTCCAAGAGTTAGTCTTTTCCCCTTTCTTTCTTTCTTTCTTTCCTTCTTCGGGTCCTTTCAAAATTTAGACCCCAAATAGACATTTGGATCAAGTTCAGATATCCTTGCTCATTCCTGATCTCCCCTTCTTCTTTTTTTCCTTTTGTCTGGTTGAGGTTTTGGGTCCCAAACAAACACTTGGACTAAGGTCCAAGTCCACTCTTTCCTTCCACCACTCTCTTCTTTCCTTATTCTATTTGATCAAGACTTCAAGTCTTTATTGAACATTTAGACTAAGTCAAAGTACACTTTTTTTTTTCTCGATTCCTTCTTTTCTTTCCTCAGTCTTATCGAGACTTCAATTCTAGATCAAGCTTTTAGACCTAAATTTGAAAGGTCCGTAACCTTTCAAAATCCTTGCTTCCACCTCCTTTCATCCTATCAGGATTTCGGGTCCCAACATAATCACTTGATTCAAGTTCCACAAGCCCACTTTCCTTAGTGAAAAAACCTTTTTTTTTTCTCATGGAAGTGTAGAAAGTTTTCCATGTGGAAAATTTTCCATGAGTTTGGAAACCTTTTTTGGTGATCTCATATTCTTCCCATGAATGCATAGAAACCTTCCACATTGCAGACTTTTTGCAAGCTTGCATGCCTTTTCGGGTTTCTCAACTTTTTCCACGGATGCATGGAAATGATGCCACATGGTATCCTTTTAGTAGATTCATCAACCCTTTCCATCCACTCCTTTTTCTTTCCATGAATGGAAAAAAATGATGTCACATGGCATCCTTTCTACAAGCTCGCTAAGTTTTTCTATAGTTTCTTTTAAAGCATGAAAATGATGCCATGTGAGATCCTTTTCGCAAATCTACCAACCCTTTTTCCTTGTTCCTTTTTCTTCCCATAGACAACATAAATGATGCCATGTGGCATCCTTTTTTCAAGCCCACTAGTTTTTCTACTTCTTTTTTGACCTACTAAAGTGCATAAATGATGCCACATGGCATCCTTTGCATGCTTCCACCCCTTCTTTTTCCAAGTTCCATATTCAGTTCGCAAAAGCACAAAAATCATGCCATGTGGTATTTTTTTTGTAGTTCCTTAGAATCTTTCTGGTGAGCTCCTTCTTGGTCCACAAATGCAAAAAAATGATGCCACATGGTATCCTTTCCATGAATCTGTTGTGTTCTTTTGCTTAGCCTTGTTTCTTCCCGTGGAGACAAAAAAATCTTGCCATGTGACAAGTTTTCCGCTCGCCCGCCCTTTCTTCCCAATTTTTTCTTCTCTACCTCACAAGAGAGTGGAAAGCTGTAATGTGGCACATTTTTCACTATTCCACCAACCTTTTTTCTGATGAGCCCCTCCTTATTCTATGGAAGTGTGGAAAATCTATCACATAGCACTTTGAGTTTTCTATTGAAATAGTTTCAATCTTCTTCGAATTTTCTTTTTCATCCTATCAAGACTTTGAGTCCTGAAAGGATTTTCGAAGCTAAGGAATGAAGTGTCCAAGTCTGATTAAGATTCCTGATCTCGATTGAATTTCTTTTCCTCTTATCCCATTCGGACTTTGGGTCTCGAAAGGACATTCGAACTTAAGTTTCAAAGGTCCAAATTTGATCACAATTCCCAATACTGATCGTTCTTCCTTTTCAATCTGGTCAAATATTTGGGTCCAAATGGAACTTTCAAAGAAGGTTCGAATTCAATTGAAACTTCCACTCCCGACATTCCTTCACTTCTTGGTGAGTTCCTATTGGGGTTTCCTATACCCAATTTTTTTCCTCAACGAGATTTTAGACTTTCCTTGGACTTTTGGATTTTTGACTTGGTAGTCTAAATCTGATTTTTATTTTCGTTCTCGCCCTCTAATTCTTTCTTTCTTAAGACATTGTCAGGGTTTTAGAAGCCAATTGAACTTTTGGACACTGCGAGATTTTCATATTTTTCACCATTAATGCTTCAACAACTTTCTCAACTACCAGATTTGATTCTTGGGGCTATAAGGATGATCTTAAATGCATTTTTCAACAAATACAAGTGGGAAAAATGGCACCCATGTTTGTTTATGATTCTCAGGCCTCCTTTCTATGAGAGATAAAATCTTGGCCATGATTTTTTGTTGATTACATGGTGGTTTATTTCCACTTTTATGTGCTTGTTAATGTGGAGGCATTGCATGGGTGTTCGGACCTACATGACATGATTTATTCTGAAATTTGCATGTCCACATGTTTGCATATGATTTTCTAAGGTTTCAAACCATGTCCTTGGCCCTTCCTTCTTCACAACATGTAGAAGTATAAATTGCATTTTGGTGCTCATTGTAAGGGTTGGAGGTTTTGGTTTATATTTTATTATAGAGGGAAGCAATTGCAAAGCCAACAAAAGAAAGTATTTGCAAGAAACCCTAGGTTTCAATTTCTAATTCTAAGTATAGTTATTTTGTATTGTAATGATTAGGGTTTGATCCCATGCTTGTAATGACATTTGTAAACATTGAATATTTTGTGATTAAAGGTAGAATAAACCTTAATAGAGTGTCTTCTCATCCAGGGTATGCATTTCTAGGTGTATAATTTATTATTTTTTCAGTTAGAATTTTAGAAAATCTATTCAAAGCTTTTGCATAGTATCTTTTTAACATAATAAAGTAATTGTATGGGTATTGCTTAAGGATTACTAAGTAGACTCTCTTAATATTCTAAAACCATCTATTGTCTTTCTAAGTGTACATGTGCAGTGCCTAGCTTTCATGTGCATTTTGAAAGGTAAAGTCTTTAGTGGTGACTTGATTAAGTCATTGCCTTGTTTCAGTTATAGCATCTTTGGTTAAATATAGAGACTTTGTTTCCCAATGGATAAAGGCACCAATTTTTAATTAGTTTTCTCTTCTATCATTCTGAACACACTTCAAACACAAATACTCAAAAAACCTTTAAAGTTTTACTTTACGTGTGTTTTACTATCATGTCTAAGTAAATATAGCAATACAAGAGTGTATCATAAACTCATTATCAAACACTTGTATGTTAAAATATCTATTAGAAAGATGCTCAACCTTACTTGTCCAAACTATCATATAGGTACTGTTAAATAAATATTTGCGCAACTCCCTTCGGGTTTCTTTTTGTATTGTGTGTGCGTCGGCTTGTGTATCGCCGAGTTTGCTCGGCCTTTTTTTTAGCAAAGTTTTGATATGCCGCTTTGCGCATCTACTCTTCATAGCTTCGGGTATTGGCTTTCGTTTCAGATCCTGAGAGCTGCGCGGTGCCTCCACGTGTCGCAGTTACGAGATGTTTTATTTCTCATTTCCTTGAAACCTCATCAAGCTACGAAAGGTTTCCACGTGACTGTCATTCCTAAAAGTGTCAGCGGGTTCCACATCTTGCTACGTGGCAACCGTTCGAGAAATTTTCAACACGGGGATGAAATGCAACCGCAGGCAGCAAAATGCTGCCACGCGTCTTTTACGCCTGACTATTGGAGCGTTCCCTCTGCAGTTTTAAGGTTCTCAGCCCATTCGACACGTGTTGCACTTTCGCAAATCCTCAGCAACGATGGGAGAAGGGTTCATGCAGGCAGCAAAAGGCTACCACGTACCTAGCGACTGATCTGTTATGCAGGCGACAATTTGGTTGAATGAAATGATGTTATTAGATGCTGCTTGTCATAATCATTCGCAACAATGGATGACACTTGTCTAATCGGGCTTGGATGGGACCACCGCCATCATTACGGATGATGCACCTGTGCGTAGGATGATTGGATGTTGTGTTCCGACCCAATGTTGTTATAACAACCTTGGGTATATTCTATTTCAAGCATCATTGCATGAAGATTGCAAGATCTTTTTTGTTGTTGTTCTCCAAAGCGGTGGGAGTTTTCCTACTATATATACTTTCTCTGTTGAGAGGAAATGGTCCAGAATTTTAGGAAAAACACACTGGTTTTAGCAAAATACACCAACTCTCTATTACTGTTTTATTTAAATTGTAAAACTTTCAGACTGTGCCCATTGTTCGACCTTTCTATTTTTTATGCTTTGATTAAACCATGAACTATGCTCTATATTGTCTTGACTTTTCATTTGGTGAACTTCTATATATGTTGGATACAAATTTGCTTACCTAAATCATGTCTAATGACTCTTAGTAGTGAGAATGTATGTGACATTATTTTATGTCAATAAATAAATTGTCTATGCTATAATCTTAAGTCTCTGAAGTTTTGGAACACAACAACACTATTCAGGCCCTTAAATCTATGATTTATTGTGCCAACTAGCAAATCTTAGCGAATAACCTTAGGTTAGACTTTACTTTATTATATCCACTTCCTTTTCCCTTTCCAAAACCCATTATAGAAGAAGCTGACTTCTCTAAAAATCTGGAGGTTACTCAGTTTAGCACAAAAGGTCCCCCTTAAACTGATTTTCCCATAAGACTATGTTACCTCATCAAATTTTGGCATCAACAGTTTGTTCTTTTTTTGGCACGCCCGATGGGACCTGAACTTAATGAAATTGCATTGTAGAAGGGTGTATGTGCCATCGGCCTGTAACTAGATCTCAAACTGTAGATAACCCAGGTTTACTAATATCTCCACTAGGGATAGTCTAGGTCACAAATCAGCTAGTAACCGTTCCATTCCCACCACCCTTTCCTCTCACTATGTTGTCGGTTGCCAACAAAAACTATGTAGCATGGGATGCTAGAAGTCCCTTGGTAGCCCCGGTAGCGCCCGCTGTTTGGGGCGCTATCCCAGTTTCGACCATGAAAGCTATCCCCAAATTTGTCGGAGACATCTCAAAAACGCCAGCAGAATATTTGCAGGATGTAGCAGACGTTTGTCTGGTACACGGTATTATTACGTAGAATGTAGCCCTGAGGCTCCTCGCCACGTCTTTTAAAGGCAAGGCTCTGGATTGGTACCAAACGCTAACTCCTAATTCAATTCGCACATGGGATGAGCTCAGAGATCCATTCTATGAAAGGTTCTCAAACGATGGAGATCATTTTTCATTATATTATCAGCTATCCGTCATAAAATGAGCCCCCTAGGAGGCTCTGACAGACTTCAATGCCCGATTTCACACAAATTGGCAGAGAATCCCTATTACTATCTGCCTGACTCCTGAGTTGGCATTTATATTTAATTTGAAGTCCATCAATCCCAACATTTCTGTGATAATCAAGTCTTTGGGAGGAACCACTCTACCAAATGCTTATGGTACTACTATCAAAGCTGAGAATCATTTGATAGATTGCAAAAAATTGCCTCCTCGACCTATTATGCCGATATTTCCTAAAATATCAATCTCCACACAAGAGGTCGCATCGACTAGTGCGCCAGCAACTGCCCAGTCAATGTACTCATATGCGGCCGCTCCTGAAAACTTGGCTTCTACATTAGGTTCTTCCAAGGATGAAATAAACGACCTCAAGGAGATGTTGCAAACCATGGTAAATGACATAACGACTCTCAAGCAGAACCAAGCAACGCCCCCATGGCCCGCATATCAAAACTATCAGGGCGGGAGGTCTACTTATCAACAAAATCAATATTAGGGTGCGCCTCGCACTAATCCACCAATGCCGACTACAAACTAAATGGTGTCGGTGCCTTCTCTGCTGACGAGCGCGTCCTCAAGCTCGAGCAGGGAACTAACCGCAGGGCAGAACAACCTTATTGATGACATCAATCCATGGTGTTTCCCCTATAGCAATGCACATATGCCCTGAAATTGTCTGCGTGGCAACTTACAATAGAAGGTGGCAGAGCAATGCAACCAAGGCACGACAACGAAAGATGGAGGTTATGTATATGCGTCATCACAAATGGAGAGCGTGGTATTTACTACGCAAATGCAAGGAATTTCTTTAGAACAAGAATCATATATTGCTCCTGATCATGCACTTTTCTCCTGGATGGAGGAAGAAGAAACGTTGTTTGCTAATAACGCATTCATATCCAAAACAATGTAGGTGTAATCTGACTATAACACACGCTCAAAGAGGAGATTCACCGGTGAGCCTATTATTTCACATCTGGACAGCCCGCAATGGAAAGGCGTGTCTGATCAAATTCCCGACGCTTCAACCGTCCCTTCACCTTCTCAACCACGGAAGGAGATTATTGTAGCAAGAACCAAGGAGCAAAAATCTCTGAGTTTGCCACCTTTTAATGTGGTAGAGCAACTAAAGAAATCATCCGCTAATATGTCTTTATGGGACATTCTAGCTATCTCAGAACAAAAGACGCTATTACAAAAGGCGCTTCAAGAAGAGATCAACCCAACAACAACAGAGTTGTCGGCCAGTGCAGAGGTCGGTTGTCACATACCGCCAACAAAGGTCCTTACAAACAATACAAAGAAATCTCCTGCCGAGGACAAAGGTAGGTTGAAACCTCAACCCTTCTTCCTAACCCTCATTGTAGGAAAGAAGCTATTACACAATGTTATGATTGATTTTGGCGCTAGTACAATAGTTATGCCAAAACAGATAGCCGAAGCTTTGGGACTCAGCTATGAACCTATGAAAAGGGGGGTGATGCAGCTTGATCAAAATAAAGTTGAGACCGTAGGTGTCATCAAAGTGCTTCCTTTAACTTTATTCACCTGCCCAAGTATCATAGTCTCGCAGGACACAGTGATCATAGATGTTCCTCTATGTTTGGTCTTTGTCTATTCGAGAATTTACTTCAAAGATGGGTGGATACCTGTCCTTGGATTGGTCACATCTGATACTTTGGACCAAGCACGATGCAAAAATGAAGATAGAATTAGAGGCTCTACATTCTGAACATGTGGCGGATGAGGCCTTGATCAATTTTGAAGCAGCGCATACCTCTATCACCAAGCAAGAAATGTATTACATTGAATTGCTAGAGGAGAAGGTGAGTAGAGATCAGAATGATAAAGAAGATGCTTTGTTGAGTGAACACATAAACAATGATCCTTTTGGCAATTATCATGCTATAGGATTGGGAACGTATGTAATTTATGATGAAGACCAGGTGTTTCCAAGGGTCGCTAAAGAATCTGAAGGTAACCGGGTAAATGAGCTATGGACATTATACTTTGACGAGGCAAGAAGTAAAGTAGGTGTTGGAGCAGGGGTATATCTAATATCCCTGCAAAATAAAAAATGGCTAAGGCCTTTCCGCTTTCATTTCGCTTGTTCAAATAATGAGGTTGAATATGAAGGGTTAGTTCACGGTTTAAGCCTTGTGGAACGAATGGGCATTAGGCAATTACTTGTGTTTGGAGATTCCAAACTAGTAGTTAACCAGGTCTAAGAAATTTTTGCAACAAAGAATGTCTGCATGAGATCCTATCGGCGCCGAGTCTGGGACCTGATTGAGGGTTTTGAAGCTTTCAACATCCAGATTGTTCCCCGAAGGCAGAATAGTGATGCAAATCGCATGGCTATGATTGGTGCTCAGTTTGATCCTATCTCCAACTTTCTTCAGAACGAACATTCAGTACGAGTATTAGTCCAACTAGCAATCCCTGATAATGATCAAAGTTGGCAAGTCTTTGAAAGCGATGAACATATCGCCTCATTTATCTAGCACTCAAGGGAATTTGTCGATCAGCTTCAACAAAAGATCGCTAAGGCATATGAAGGACAAATTATGCAGCTCAAATCAAATAAACTTCCTAGAGGATTGGTTACTCTTGAAAACTTTTTCGATTATAATGATGCCTGAAATGATAAGAAGAAGTTCATGGCAGACAAAAGTGATTATGAGGACCTTCGAGTCTCTCATGGTAGGAATCTATGAGTCAGAAAAAATGCCCTGCACCATGATAAGGAAAGGCTTATCAGTTTTTGCGAAAAATATGGAGTAGTGGCCTGGTCCTATGATGATCTGGAGGGTTACGATCCTAGAATCATTTAGCACACTATTGAGCTAACAGAAGGTGTGAAACCAGTCTGACATAAATAGAGGCCAGTTAACCCTAAAATTGAGGCCCTAATGGCACAGAAGCTAACCAAGCTCGTTGAGTCATGCATTGTCTTCCCAATTAAACATAGTACTTGGGTATCGAATCTGGTCCTAGCCTGAAAGAAGAATGGTGATATCCGATTGTGTGTGGACTTTCGAGACCTAAATAGAGTATCGCTGAAAGACCACTATCTGTTGCCTTCCATGGAATCAATCCTATAAACCGTGGCAGGATCGGAAATGTTTTCTCTACTGGATGGTTTCTCTGGCTACAATAAGATCCATGTTAAAGAAGAAGATCAACAAAAGACTACGTTCACCACAAAGTGGGAAACATTTGCATATGCTCAAATGCCTTTTGGTTTATCCAATGTAGGGGCAACATTCCAATGGGCGATGGACGTCGCATTCAACGAGCTAATCAATAAGTTTATTCTCATTTATTTAGATGGCCTTACTGTGTTCTCTAAATCTAAAGATGATCATTTTGACCATTTGGAGTTAGCCTTCCAAAAGTGCCAGGAGTTCAGAGTTACCCTAAATCCAAAGAAATGTGTATTTGGAGTGTCGCAGGGCAAGCTGTTGGGACATGTCATGTCTAGAGAAGGTGTTTCAATTGATCCCAAATGAGTAAAGGCTATCAAAGAGCTTCCCCTTCCAGTAAATAAGAAAGGTGTCTAGTCTTTCCTGGGCAAAGTAAATTTCGTCAGCAAATTTATTTCTAATTTCACGGGAATGATTAGGTCGATCACCCTAATGCTGAAGAAAGATCAAACATTCAAATGGACAACAGAAGCTCGGGAGGCTTTTGAAAGGGTCAAGGAAGTTATTTCCACAGCCCTGGTGCTGGTTAATCTAGATCAATCCAAAGATTTTATAACGTATGCTTTTAGTAGCAAGTCCAATATTGCTATTGTTCTAACCCAAAAGGATAACAAAGAAAAGGGGGAACATCCAATGGCGTTCTATTCCCGGACCCTAAAGGAATATGAGGTGAATTATAATTTTGTCGAAAGACAATCCTTTGCAATAGTAAAAGGACTTAAGAAATTCTACCATCTAATTTTCCACAACAAAGTTCTGGTATATGTCGCACATACCAGTGTGCGTGAATATATCATGGAAGGAGAGATCACAAAGAAAAGGGTTAATTGGATCACTAAGATCTTTGAATATGAAATTGAAGTCAAGCCTACTAAGACTATTAAAGGAAGAGGACTGTGTGAATATATGGCATAGAGCGAGGAGGTACCTGTTGCAGAAGAGCAGCCATAACTTGTCTTGATAAATGAATTAGAATCGGAAGGCGGTTGGCGGTTGGCTGACTAACAGAATGAGGTTCATGCAAACCGGAAAGTATCCGTTACGCCTCTCATCCCAAAAAAGGAGGTATTATCGGTTGCAGAATTGTGGGTATATGCAAATAGAAGGAGTCATTTTCAAAAGAAATTTCAATGGTGTTCTCCTGCGATGTGTTACTTCGGAGCAAGTGAAGAGGATCCTTGATGCATTCCACAATAGCGCTGCAGGTAGGCATTTCTCTGCCAAAACCACCGCAATTAAAATCATGTGTGCTGGCTATTATTGGCCCACACTTTTCAATGACTCCTACTCTCTAGTGAGGTCTTGTAAAAAATGCTATCTCTTCGCCGACAAAAGGAAGAATTCTGTAATGCCCCTCAGACCTATAGTGGCGGACGAACCGTTTGCGCAATGGGGCCTGGACTTCATCGGAATGATCAACCCTATTTCTAGTGCCAGACACAAATGGATTCTAACCGCTACAGACTATTTTACATGGTGGACGAAGGCTATTCCCCTTAAAGGCACAACAGAAACAAAGATTGTAGATTTCCTCGAGGAACTAGTGACAAGGTTCGACCCTCCGAAGACTATCATTTTGGACAATGCCAGAGCATTTCTAGGTGCAAAGGTATGTCACTTTGCATTAAAGAATGGCATATTCCTTAAAACATCATCAAACTATTATCCACAGGGAAATGGTCTAGTAGAGTCAACGAACAAAAGCTTAGTCTGACTCCTTAAAAGGATTGGCTCAGAATACCAGAGGGAATGGCATAAAAACCTCCGAACAAATCTCTGGGCAAACTGCATAACTCCTAAGCAAGTTCTTAAGACTTTTCTTTATGAGTTGGTATACGGGAAAGGGGCGCTGTTACTTATCTCCATGGAGATCCTAGCAATACAGTTGTTGAAATCTCTTGAGATAGAACAAAATGAAGCCATGGAGGTTTGGCTCGCCGAATTGTTGGAAGGACAAGAAAAAAGGGAGAATTCCCTAATAGCAATGACAAGTCGTTAGTGGGTGGTCAAATGATGGTTTGACAAGAAAGCTTCTGACCAAGGTCTAAAATGTGGAGACTTAGTGTTAAAGTATGATAGCAAGGCTGCAAAGCCAAGTCAACATGGTAAATTTGACAGCCTATGGGAGGGTCCCTTCAAAATCATTCAGTGCAAACAACACAACACTTTTGAGCTGGAGAATATGGAATAGGAACCATTAGGAATCCCGATAAATGGGATTCATCTTAAGTTGTTCCATTAGGCATTAAGCTCGACTTTGTACATATGTAAAAAACATTTTTATTTTTATTTTTCGTTTCTTTGGCTGGTCTTTTTCTATGTTAGTTTGTTCTTCTGCAGAATTAACCCACTATCATTGGCGGGTGGAACAATAGAGTTACTTTACATAAAACACACCCATGTATGGAAAAATAGCATATAAAAGTTGCAAGCCCAGAAAAACTTAAATACAGAATAAAAAGAAAGAGCATGGTTTTTATTTAAATGATAAATATCTATTTATATATGTTCTTTTCATTACAAAAGTGGCTGGGAAGCCATATTTCAAAATTTACAACTATTTTGAGCTATTATATATACGATAGCCTTTTTATCAGGCTTATATACAGCTATGGAGAGACATATTTTCAGCAGACAGGGAGACAGTTCGAGCAACAGGCAAGGGTTTTTTATCCAAAGGCATGGTTGACGACAATTGACACATTAACTATAGCGTCCACTTCTTCCTTTTCCATGGGTTCCTCGGTAGCACTGGCAAAATCATTTGGCACAACCACCATTGGCAAGGGAAACACTAGGTTCCTAAAGTCAGTATACCAGTCTACGTCGTAGAAAGGTATCACATTGTAGCTGTGAAATAGGAAGTGTAGGGCCTGAGTAACCCTCTGCTGGTGTTGGTCACGGGTCTGTAGGAAGAATCCGATGAGGAACGGTAGCCAAATGATGACAACTTCTTCCTCAATGAAGCAACGCAGGTCATTGGCTGACGGCAGACCTACCCCATAGGCAGCATGCACAATGACCTCACCAAGACCATTCAAGTATTTTTTGGGGAAGATTTCCTTAGCCAACTTCAAGATCAGTGGCTGGGGGATGCTAATGTGGATGCTACAAAGTGGGATCATACGTCGGTATTCACTCGATACCTATCCTCATATTCTATACAATCTTTGCCTAAAACCCACTTTATGGCTACCAAGACCAGAGAATACTTGTTCTTAGTCATTTTTTTCAGTCTCCTAGTTGAAATCTCCCCTAGGAATGTTGTTTGTGACTTATACGAGATCAGGCGAATTGGGGTATCCATTGCTCTAACACTATCCCTAGGCTTCTGAGCTAATGTTGAACTTATCTACCACCTAACCTATGAAAAGGCTTGCTTAAGACTCTGCTACTGACCTATCACTTCTCAAATGCTAAGTATATTTTGCTCACTACTTATTGGCCTATTTATAGAAAATTGACAAGACACATGCTAATTCACTTCGAAAAACATGATATTATGGTAGTTGCTTTCTTAAAAGGCGAGCCTGCGTTTGCTCACATTTTCGGGCTAGTTACATCCATGATAGCACGACTTAATGCGTGCTTAAATAAATGGAGCTAATTAATTAGCTTTAAAAAGGTGGCGCTTGTTGGCAGTGAGATGTATGGTCGTAAGCTATTATGTCATCTCTCAAGCGCAACTCAGAGCCCAAGGTGATATTCATATCTTTTCAGGCCGTGATCATTTGCTTGGCATAATCATTCCGACCAAGATATTAATTGCCAACACATGCTAACGTAGGGTTAGCAAGCCAATTGTCGACTTAAGTTCCAAGGAGATCAAAGCGTATCACACGATCACCCAAATGAAATAATGAACTTCGACCACCTCAAAATAGCAATTAATTCATTTTGCACAATTTGCAAGATTAACGGTACATGCCGAATTAAATGCAAAAGGATTGCTTTCGCATCCCACCTTAAGAAAGGTTGCTATTATTACATGAAAAGACTTAATATTTCAAAGTCTTTTCACAAGTGCCAAGGATAAGTGCAGAGTTGTTTTCTATTTGTTTATCTAGAGCCGAGCATAGTTGTAGCCAACCAGGAGTTTACAAAAATCTTCAAAGAAGGAAAATGTCAGAATCTTCAACTCAACCAATATAGGAGGAAATTAGCCAGGAGCTATTTACGGCTATTCGTTCTTCAGTAGAGGTATATGTATATGAGGATGTGGCGTACGCTACACTTGGTATACCCAACAAAACAAGGAGGGCCTACACAGAAGAGCTGAATAGATCCAAGAAATGGAGAAACCAGAAAAGGGTTGAGAAAAAAATGAGACAATATCTATGACCCAAGGCTCATGAAGAACCCTAAGTCAGTCAGAGAGGTAGCTTGTGCAAAGTTATCAACAACAAAGGCAGGCCAACCTACGACAAGTAGAGTTTGGTAGAGTGGTCTTCCTCAATACATGGTCCCACTGGTGCACTATTGCCCATAAGTGATTGATGCTGCTATTCAACGCTATAATCCTGATACCCACTATATTGAAGGCCGCAACTTAAGGGTGCATATCACTCCAGAGGCCATCTGGCACATGTTATGTATCCCGAATCCAAGTAAGAGGAAGGAGAATATCGAGACCTTTCACCCAAACAAAGGAGAGAAAATATGGAGGAAGATGAAAACTAGCTCGAAGTTCTTGTTAGAAGAGATTGGTAAGAAAGGCATCTCAGTCGCTAAAGCGCCAAGTATTTTGTTGTCGCGCGGTGCATTTCATGACGATCTCTAGAACGCCATATCCATGCTGGCCTTTGTATGCGGTCAAATTCTGATGAGAAGATAGAGGCCTTTCAATTGGGACCGACAATACAATTTCACAAGCAACATGAACTCTTCTGGTATGATTTTACTGAGTTTATAGTTGAAAAAATAAAACAGCAAATTGAGAATTATCAAGCGGAAAAAAATTTAGGTTTCTTTCCTTCTTGGTCCACATGTTTCTACATCAGAACCTAGATTTCTTCGCCCAGTATTTTCTGCTATCAATTTTTGATGAGCAAAATAAAAGGAAGTCGGTATCCACATGGACACCTTTTCTTTTTGCATCATATGATTATTATGCATTTGCAGACTATTTCATAGCTCGGGTTTTGAATGATTTGATCAGGGAGGGTAATATTATCCAGCTCGATAGGGAGCAGGCCGGATTTATACAGAGTTTCACCCCTGCTTGTGACTGGTTCTTGGGAAAGGATTTTACAATCCTTCGAATACAGGGTTTTACTGGCAAACCTTTCCTGCTTCCAGCTTGCGTCATGGATAGAGTGCTCGCACTGGAAATGTTCCAACAGGTTTGTATTATTCTTTTACTTTCTGCAACATCGAAAGAGTGAAGAAGAAGAGATTCTTCACTTGTCCGAAGAATTTCAAGTTGGTAACTCTACTAAAAAAGTAATTGGACCAGTTGCTAGAGGATAAGCTGGCACATCTAGGGTTGGTACTGGTGAATGAAAAGTGGGAATACAACCCTTTCGATGACTTGTCAGAGCCACATATGAGAGTTACCCATGTTTCCCTACCATACTAGGAGAAGCGGCATAACCCCCGAACGAATAAATATGAGGATTTTGTTGAATTGGCACAAATCCTTACGCCAGACACTAGAGGCCTATGTCACAAGTTCTACTTTCATGTGGCTGTGGTCCATGATAATGTCCCCATGGAGTGCGACATATACAACAGGTTAAAGAAGGATGAGAAATGGAGTGAGGAGAAAATAAAGGATTTCTAGAAATATCGTTAGGAAACAACACAGTTGGATGCTCCTTACAATCAACTAAGAGATGACCAGAAATTTGAAAGGTGGTGGAATGAAGGCCATCCCAACCCGAGCTCTAGTATTAATAAGAGCGAAGAGGGGGAGGAATCTGAAGAATAGAAAGAGGAAGCGGCAACATCGACTTCCTCCGCACAAAAAGAGAAGGTCTCCAAGCATCCTGCCTATGTGGCCACAAATGTACATTTTAATATATCAAGGGGCTCGCATACACTCACTTAGGCTGCTAAACCAACCAGGCTATCACTTCAAGAAAAGGAGTTGACTGTCGACGCTAGTAAGTTTCCACTTGTGAAATGACAACATATTATTAGAGAAGGTTCACAAGAACCCGTCGGAGGAGGAGTACTCGCTACTACTCAGGAGCCAGAGGTTGCGATGGAGCCTTTGACGTGTCTGGAGACGCCAACAACCAATCAACAGGTACAATTCGCTCCTTCTTATCTTGCATCTCATTCTTTAATATCTGCCCCTGCCCCATTGTCGACTGGCTCTCTACCCTCTGCTTTTAGTCTGACATATCTAGTTAGATTCGCTCAGTTTTCGTAGGGCCACCACTCATAATTACCCCTCTGCGTATGCTTATGCCTTTCGCTATCGCGTAGTCTTTCCTCACACCGATTTCAGAAGGCTTTCCCCCTGCGAGTGCCCATTCTTTCTCTGCTATGATTACAGATCCTCTTCCATTGCAACAGGCTAATACTCCATTAATAACTCCCCCTTCCCCGCCACTGAGCCTTACGACTGATTCCCCAGTCCAATAATTACAAATGACTAGCCCTGTTGTTGGTTCTCAAACCAAACTATAGAACGTGCCTCATTTCTCTGCACAAACTGTCACTTTCCAAAAGAAACAAATGCTCATGCCTATGAAGGTTACCTATCCCTATGCTTTGCCTTTCAGTGCTCCTTTCGCAGGTGGACTGGTTTCATCACCAGTCGAATTCATAGCACAGATAGATTGCGGAAGGGAGGCATGCACGAATAGAATGAGGAAACGCAAGGCAAAAGATGATAGTGGTCCCGCTGAGCCAAGAGTACAAGCTCTGTATGATGAAGCCCGATAAAAATTGAAGTTCGCGACCATGTACCCGAGGGTAAGCAAGCCTCAGGGAGAAATGTAACCAAAAGACTATGAGATATATGCAGTTGGACAAGAATTGAAGTTCGTGACCATGTACCCGAGCGTAAGCAAGCCTTAGGGAGAAATGCAACCAAAAGACTACGAGATATATGCAGTTGGACTCAACATGAAAGTAGCCCGACTGCAGGATAAAGTTGAAATCATAGAGGAAACGCAATGGGTAGTCACTTCCGACTTCCTCAAAATAGGTTGCCAGCTAAAGAAGAAGGATGAGCAGCTCAAAGCAGCCAGAGAAAGGGTTAGTTTTCTGGAAAGGAAGGAGAAATCCTTGGAGGTAGATATTGCCCGCATAACTAGAAGGACACTAGCAGCAGAGGATGAGAGAAATAGGCTTCAAAACGAAATTGCGAGGATTCAAGTTGCTGACCCTAGCAAAATAAAAGAACTACAAAGCAAGAACTAGGAAGCGCAATAAAATCTACAGCTAAAAAATAAGGAGTTTGAGCACCTTCACCTTGAGCATAGTCAGGGGATGGCACAAAAGGGTGAAGAGTTGGAACACCAACAGACTCAATATGAGCAAGAAATACAAAAAAAAGAGGTCAAATTTAAAGGCATAAAGGCTCAACTAGAGGAAGAGCTCTAGGAAACAAAGACTTCTTTAGAGGAGCACTTAGCAAATCACTCCCGAGCCGAGCAAACTTGGAATAAAGAAATGAGCAACTATGCGGAGCAGCTAGCATCCGAGAGAAAGAAAAAGGAAAAATTAGCTGAGGCCCTTATTTCAAGAGACACGGAGATCACTTTGCTTAAAGCCTCTCTCTTTCCTTCCTCGGCACCACCTGATATCATTCCGCTGGTTAGGCAATTATACATTTCTCACTGGGAGTAAAATCAAAACCTTTGGCCTAACGTTGCAGCCTACCCTCCAATTTATCAAAAAGGCATCAAGGCTCAACTAGAAAGCCCATGATACAATTAAGCAGTTCCCACGATTCATCCTAGAGAATGTTCCCGAGGTGAAAGACTTGCTCAACAAGCTATACTTCGTCTCTGATGAGAGCCTTGTCAGAGCAGGTATTGAAGATCAGGACACTGCTACTCAACAAAAAAAATTATCCATTGCCACTCCTCCCTATAGTGCACTAAGGAAACAATGGTTGTTCTGAGTAGGACACTGGATAACATACGAGGATGTTTCTTCAAGCTAGGCAGGATGGGGCTGTCATCCCCGTTCCTCGAGGATGACTCTATTGCCACGACTACGCAGATTGTGGAACTTGTTGAAGAGAAGGAAGGTGACCCAGAGGCTTTCAAGGAGTTTAGCCACCCCCAACGGAAACCGACATTGAGGCAGTCATTCATTCACTCTCACAACTGTTATTTCATATTCGAGCAAGGGCCAGTTTACCCAATGTACTGATTCACAAAGAAAATATTGATCTACATGGAGCATAGGAAATTTTTTGCAACATAGCAAAGCCATCCGAGAATGAATGGTCACCCTTACAGATGGCTCTTTCCAAACTCTGACTCTATTAGCCTAATGGATAAGGCTCTGGTCTGCAGCACCAGATAAAATTTGGGTTCTCTGTTCCTTAGTCGAAACACCCCTGTTAGTCGCCAAAAGTTGTTAAATAAATATTTGAGTAGCTATCTTCAGGTTTTTTTTGTATTGTGTGTGTGTCAGCTTGTGCATCGCTGAGTTTGCTTAGCCTTTTTTAGCAAAGTTTTGACCTACCGCTTTGCGCATCTACTCTTCACAGCTTCGGGTATCGGCTTTCATTTCAAATCCTAAGAGTTGCACGGTGTCTCCACATGCCGCGGTTACGGGATGTTTTGTTTCTCATTTCCTTGAAACCTCATCAGGCTACAAAAGGTTTCCACGTGACCGTCATTCCTGAAAGTGTCAACGGATCCCACATCTTGCTACGTGGCAACCGTTCAAAAAAATTTCAACGCGGGGATGAAATGGCAACCATAGGCAGCAAAATGCTGCCACGCGTCTTTTACACCCAGCTGTTGGAGCGTTCCCTCCATGGTGTTAAGACTCTTAGCCCATTTGACACATGTTGCACTTTTGCAAATCCTCGGCAGGGATGGGAGAAGGGTTCATGCGGGCAGTGAAAGACTGCCACGTGCCTAGCGATTGATTTGTTATGCAGGTGATAGTCTGGTTGAATGAAATGATGTTATTGGATGTTGCTTGTCATAATCATTCGCAGCAATGGATGACACTTATCTGATTAGGCCTAGATGGGACCACTGCCATCATTACGGATGATGCACCTATGCATAGGATGAGTGGATGTTGTGTTCTGACCCAATGTTGTTATAACGGCCTTGGGTATATTCTATTTCAGGCATCATTGCATAAAGATTGCAAGATTTTTTTTGTTGTTCTTCTCCAAAGCAGTGGGATTTTTCCTGCTATATATACTTTCTCTGTTGAGAGGAAATGGTCCGAAATTTTGGAAAAAACATGTTGGTTTTAGCAAAATACACCAGGCCTCTATTACTGTTTTATTTAAATTACAAAACTTTCAGACTGTGCCCATTGTTCGGCCTTTCAGTTTTTTATGCTTTGATTAAATTGTGAACTGTGCTCTATACTATCTTGATTTTTCATTCAGTGAACTTCTATATATGTTGGATACAAATTTGCTTACCTAAATCATATCTATTGACTCTTCTTAGTAGTGAGAATGTATGCGACATTATTTTATGTCAATAAATGAATTATCTATGCTATAATCTTAAGTCTCTGAAGTTTTGGAACACAACAACACTATTCAGGCCCTTAAATCTATGATTTATCATGCCCACTAGCAAATCTTGGTGAATCGCCTTAGGTTAGACTTTATTATATCCGCTTCTTTTCCCTTTCCAAAACCCATTATAGAAGAAGTCGACTTCTCTAAAAATCTGGAGGTTACTCAGTTTAGCGCAAAAGGTCCCCCTTAAACTGAGTTTCCCATAAGACTCTATTACCTCGTCAAATTTTGATGTCAACAGGTATATTGTGACACTAGTATTGGGATACACTATGTAGTGGGTATAATTTTTTGTAAGGTATCATGTAGTGTTTCAAATCTTCAATTTGGCATCTTATGGAAACCCCCCCTTGGTCTTGCAGAGCTAGAAGTGAAGGAGGTCTTACCCACCTCAATCATTGGTCCTTAGTTTCCCACCCCTGAATATAGGTTTGTGGTAAATTTCAAGTTTAACACCCTTGACACTTGGAAGGTTATCAAACCTTAGGGGTTTGGGGCCAATAGCTTTGATCACCAACAATTCCTATAATGATCATTTGGTAACTTTGGAAATAGATAAATGCAAGATTGTTTAAATATTGATCTACCCCCTATCGAAATGATCCAGTCCAAAATTGAAATTAGAATAAGTGAACATAAAAATGTCCAATTACAACAAAAGAAACATAAGTCATTTTCCACATGGGACCAAAAGATGCAGTTGGAGTGGCCTCATTTTGTTCCTTCAAAAGGTGATTTTCTCAAACCAAGGAATGATTGTGTTAGTAAAATGGTCACTCCCCCCAAGTGGAGGATTGAATCTAAACTTTGATATGGCCTCGAGAGGTAATCCTGAGGCTTTGAGGGTTGGCTTCATAATTAGAAATGACAACATGGTAATCAGTGTTGGATCTGTGAAACTCCCAATCGGGACGATTAATAGGGTTGAGTTATTTGCACTTTATGAAGGTCTTGTGGATGCAAAAGAAGATAGGTGAATCAAATTATCATTGAAGGGGACTCTTTAGTTGTAATTAACGATGCCAACACCTGCAAGGCTCCAAACTAGAGATATAAAATGTGGATTGAGAAGATTCAATTACTACTAATCCAAATAGAAGACTACGTAATATAACATGTGTATAGGGAGGCAAATCATGTGACCAATTTATTGTCTAATGAAGGTATCAATCAAGTAAAGTCTAAAGTCGTATCAAATCAGTGTTTGGATTAGGGTAGTTTGTAGGAGATTATTGAGTTGGAGGCTAGAGGGGCTTGGTAGTATACTCCTACAAGTTATATCCCACTTGGGAGATGGAAGGATTTAAGGGAAGATTCGATGGTCCTTCAAATCTAAAGAATGGATTTGCCATATCATCTCGGGAATCATCGTCTCTAAAGCCATATCATCTAGGAAATAATGCATGTATTTGATAAATCTTCTCCTTGCATTGTTGGTGTGAATGGGGTTATTTCCTAACTAGTCATTAGTGAGGACCTATTCACATTATAAGTTTACTTAGGAGTTAAGTTATCCTAGTTGTCATTTCTAGAAGTTATTTATAATGGGGCCATGTCTCATTATTTACTTTTAGCCATCTAGGCGTATAATAGTTTTCCCATGCATTATCTCATGCATTTATTATTTGCATTAGGCATTTAATGTTTGTATCAAGGGTAGTTATACTACATCATCACACCTTGCCTATATATACAAGGTGCTTGTACATTGTAAATTATCTTATGATATCTCATATCAATCAATAGATCATCATTTGATCAATATTAGTTCTCCATCTTCTTGCAAGCTCGTGCTGCAACACTTTCTTGTGGATGGTATCTTTCTTGGTTGATCCATTGAAGACTGCAACTTCATTTGGGTTAATTGTTCATCAATATTTCCAACATGCATTATATATCTAAGATGGTCAATGTCAATTGATAGTGAAAATGGATAATATTACCATCACTAGTTACATATGTGAATGCACACAAGAAGACATATTTATTCAATTGTGTTGTCTATTCATAATCAATGGAACAGAGGTGGAGCACGTAGTTAGGTGTGTGATCAGATAGAGAATACTTGAATTTGGGCACATCCATGATAAAACCCACATATACATTTTTTTGTCTAATGTGATCAAAGTGTTTGGGAGGAAAATGATTGAGAAATTGATTGCCAACTGTTTTCTATAGAAGTATTTGATTGATGAGGCTATTGGAGCCAATTTTCTCTTCAATAAATCTCTGGAAAAAGTGTTGTTGTTCTAATTGATTAAGTATGGATGTTTAAGGGAGGAAAAGAAATTGGAAGATGCTTTGGAACTTTTCAAAGAAGTTTGTACAAGAAAGACTTGCATCACTTTCTTGAATTTGTGATAGAAAACAATGGGGGTGCTTTCAGCTACTAAAGTTGATCAAGTGTCTAAATTGACCATTAGCCTAATAATAATCTGCTCACTAAAATGGCAATATATGTTTTTATTTGAAAGTAATAAAAATGGGAGCTACCCCCTTGATAGTAATTTGCCTACAAATTTTTTTAAAAAATACTACATTATTCTATACAAATAATTTAAAAGTTCATAAATAATAATATTTTTTTCACGAATAGGTAGCTATCTATATTACTTAATAATATAAAAGTACATATTCACAAAAAAAAGTGGGTGGTAAAAAGGCACACCCCTAGAGTCATATGGGCCACGCCCAAAAAAAAACATCAAGTTTTAAACACACAAAACAAGAAAAAGGCCATCAGGTGGCTAGAGTAGTGCCAGCAGAGCCGAGAGGGTCTTTATCATCCTTCTTCCCCCATACATTAGCAGGGTCGGGAGTGATGTCAGGAGGAGAACCCCAACCATTATTATCATCTTTATCTTTTTCTTTATCAACTTCCTCGCGATGAGGCGAGATTGCAAGAGCTAGTTGCGGGAAACCTTTACGCAGGTCTAGCCAGCCAGAGCCAGAAGTAGGAGCATCTTGAAAGGGCTACTCAAAACCACCACCACTGCTCCCTGATGCACCGCCGTAGGGCCACCCCTGGCTAGCCCGCGACGAACGAGAATGAGCCCACCGAGGAGGGCGAGACTCTCGTCGAAGAGGAGGTTAAGAGCAGGGACTCACAAAACCACTTTGTTGCCAGCCCTGAGAGGAAGACCAGCCATGGGAAGAAGAGGGTGAGGCGGGGACCCGAGCAACAGTGCAGAGGGCATTAACCCAATGGTCCAGGAGCACCTATAGGTGAGCAACTTTCAAAGCCACTTTATTGGCTTGCACTTTAATTTGTAATAACACATTAGAACAAATTATAGCTTTTGTATACAAAGAAATCTGACAATCCAAATGATAATTGTAAGGACTTATGAAAAGCAACAATAGGATCAAGAGACCAAGCACAACACAAAAGAGAGACAAGATGAGAGAATATGATGATTGTATTCTCAATATGCATGAACATAGACATGAAGATAGAAAATTACAAGCATGTACAAGGCTTTCTTATAAAAGCAAGCTAGGACACAATGAAGGGACATGAATGAGACAAGTGTTCCAATCATGTGTAGGGTAGGTAGAAAGAAATAATAAATAATTCCTCGAAAGGTGGATCACCCACCTAAAGTGGAATTATCATGCCATGAAAAGTGGAGATAAAAAGGTGATAACTACATCACACCACAAAGAGTGGAATTTCTCTTACACACACTTCTCTAAGTTCATATCTCTCAATGTATGCACAAACCTAGATGCAAGATGCAAATAACTAGGTGTCACAAGTGCAAACTACAATGATATGCATTCCCTTAGTTGCACTTAAGGGGGTTGTTGGTGTAATAAGTATTTTACATACTAGACCACACCACAAAGAGTGGAATTTCTCCTACACACTTCCCTAAGTGTTCAACTCATATCTCTTAATGTATGCACAGACCTAGATGCAAGATGCAAATAACTAGGTGTCACAAGTGCAAACTACAATGATATGCATTCCCTAAGTAAGCTTAAGTAAAGTGTAATAAGTAAAATACTTATTTGCACCAACAAGAATGACCAAATATGCAGGCATTCCTATCTTTCTAGATATTAAAAAGGATTTCCACCCTGAGAGTGTGCCAAGGTTAGGTATAGTTACCTGGGATTCTATGCGAATCCCTCAATAGAATCATATGCCAAGAGAACGGCTCTGACCTAAATGGCCAAAAGAAGTCATGAATCCAAGTCCAAAACTATTGAGCTTTGGGAAAAAACTAGAAGAGATGCTTAAAAGTCTCAACCTGCCCACAAAAAGGGCACTGAGGGTCATGTACCGCTAAGTGGGCAAGCTGAGAGCCCACAAGCAAGCCTTGGAAAAGAATACACTAGGAAAAATGGGCTAACTTTGGCTCAACACTTACAAACCAACTGGTAGCGAATCTTTTACACCAAATAGGAGCGGAAGATTAAAGAAGCCACCTCTGGTTCAAATTCTGGATCATAGGAAAATGGGGTGAAAGCCACCTGTAACCAAGCTGAGGCTTGTAATTTCTGAAAGGAGTATCTGGGTACCACTTCCAGTTCTTCCACCAAGGTTTGGACCCACGAATACCAATTTTGTGATGCATCTAATTTGGACTAGCACTCACTAGACCATCAAAGGTAACACATCCTGGTTTTGAAGCTTGTACATGGCATGAAACTTGTCCCATTACATAATACACATGGCGGGTCTATGAAAAAGCTGTTAGAGGGTCTGGATACCCTTCTTGTGAAATCTGAGAGCTTAAAGCCAGGGCACTTTAGCCAAAGGTTGATCATTATAGGCAAAAAGAGGCAACCACCAAATGTTTTGTTGGTTAAGGGAAATCCCATCACAAAAAACTAGAGCTAGCCCATCGGAGCTAGGGTTTGACAGTCTCCTAGGCACGCCAAATAATTTTGGCAACAAAAATCCCAACAATCTAGACAAGTTCCTTCATTACCAAAAGGGTTTGTAACCTAATCCCCTTCCAAGTAGGTCTGTGTAAGGGAAAACTGGCCTGAATACAATGGCAGAGAAGAATTTTCTAGGCCTCATCCCCAATAAGGGTGCAGATAATCCATTTGACATACAAAGTAGTCCCTTTCCTCTGGGTGGAAAGCAAACCCAAACCTCCAGAATCTCTTGGGAGACAGTAGAATTCCCAAGCAACACAATGAAACCCTTTATGGGTATCAGAAGAGGCCCAAAGAAAGTCCCAGAGCAGCTTCTCAAGTTTGTTGTAAGCAACTGTAGAAGGTTCCCAACAAGAGGAATAATAAACATGGGTGGCAGCCAAAACTTTCAAGCTGACTTGAAATTTCCCTGCAAGAGACAGGGGTTTGGTGATCCAATAAGCCAAATTTTGCTCAACTCGGGACAACACAGCCTACCAGAGTGTAGCTGAGGATGCCTGAAAAGCAAAAGGAATGCCCAAGAATCAAAAGATTTCTCTTGGCCCAATCCATTTCCAACCATACTATTAAAGCCAAGAAGGGCAAGACAAGACTGATTGTCTGTAGTAGAGAGTTTTGTGCCACTGAATGGCAAAGCCAAAGGCAAGAAAAAATATTAAGGCAGTGGAGTGTTGCTTGAATGTTCTCCTCTTCCTCCAAGAGAGTGAGAAAAGAGTCATCAACAAAATGACCATTGACAAGGTAAGCCTGGGAGTTTAGTAACAAAATGCCTTTGACACACTGTTGGGAGGCCGCATTGGCTAAAAGATAACCAAAACCTTCAGCAGTGAGCACATACAAAGAAGGAGCAAGCAGGAAACCTTGCTAAATGGAGCGAAAGAGACCAAAGGTAGAGGACTGGTGGCCATTAATGGTTATGCAGGCTGAGGCATCCACAAAAAGCATTTGAGTAGATTGAATAAAATTGGGCCCAAAACCCAAGGCTTGTAGCATGGCAAGGATAAATGGCCATTCAATGTGATCATAGGCTTTAGCAAAATCAATTTTGATAAACATGGCCTTTTGATTGGAGCGCCGAGCCCATTCCATGCCTTCCCAAACAACAATAATGTTGTCCAAAATAAACCTAGATTTGATGAAGCCAGTTTGTTCTTGGTGAATAATCTAAGGTAAAAGATGGCGGATCTTTAAGGCAAGAGCTTTGACGATGATTTTGTAGGAGACATCGAGAAGCATGATAGGCCACCAATTACAAATGTCTTTGGGATCTCTGGATTTAGGTATGAATTTAATATTACCTTTGTTTATTAACTCCCCTAAAGAGTTAGCATGGAAAGCTTCTAAATAAACATGGTGTAAATCGGGGCCAACACAATCCCAGAGTGCCTTATAAAATTTGCAAGGAAATTGATCAATCATAGGGGCTTTATCATCAACCATGGAATGCACAACCTCTTTCAGATCTTCAATTGTTAACAATTGTTCACAATACTTTTTCTAGGCTACAAAAAGTCTATGTGGCATGACATCGAGGCAGTCCTGGAGGGCTTACTGGCGCTCAGGCGTGGGGTCTTGTGCAATGAACACTTGCTCATAGTGACGCACGAAAACCTAGAGAATGTCAAGCAATTTTGAAAGGACATGTATGCCATCTTTAATTTTTTTAATTCCCGGGGAAGAGTGTCTGGCGCACAAGGCTAGGAAAAACTCAAAAACTCCTTAGAGGCACGATCACCAATTTTAAGCTAGTGAAGACATGCCTTGATTTGCACACCTCTAGTGGCATAACCGTTCGCAATTTGCTTTTCATGCCTTAACTGAACAACTCTAACTTACAAAGTTGGGGAAAAGGGGTTGGCCGCTAAAGCCTTAGTAGCTGAGCACAAGTTAGCAGTGGTAGCCTCATAAGACCGCAATTTTGAAAGGACATGTATGCCATCTTTAATTTTTTTAATTCCCGGGGAAGAGTGTATGGCGCACAAGGCTAGGAAAAACTCAAAAACTCCTTAGAGGCATGATCACCAATTTTAAGCTAGTGAAGACGTGCCTTGATTTGCACACCTCTAGTGGCATAACCGTTCGCAATTTGCTTTTCATGCCTTAACTCAACAAATCTAACTTACAAAGTTGGGGAAAAGGGGTTGGCCACTAAAGCCTCAGTAGCTGAGCACAAGTTAGCAGTGGTAGCCTCATAAGACCGCCGGCGAAAAGTAGCAAGTTGGTGCCCATAAATGCGCAAAAATTGAGCAGTAGGATTGACAACATCATTCCACCAAGTAATCTAGCCTATATGATGGGCTGGCCTACATTCCAAATTCCAAACCCTGCAAATGTGGGCCAGGGTAGGCTTGTGGCAAAGTAAGGACGTGTTAAGAAAGAATTTCATTTTACACATGCAAGGTTGTCTAATCTCCCATTCAATGCTAAAGCAAATGGGGAAGTGTTCTGACAAAGTCACATCCACTAACGGCTTAACCGAAAGGGAAGAGTTGTCAAAAGATAAAAAGGATTGAGCCGAGATCATGGCATGATCAAGGCATTTAAAAACTCTATAAGAACTAGCCTTGTAATTACACTAGGTGTGCTAGAGAGAATGAGAATGGCGGTGACCAATATTGGGATCAAAGAACCCTAATTTATTGCACATGTAAAACCATGCCTCTCGTTCACCAGTTTCCCATCTGAAAGGCAAAGTGCCTTCTTTGTCATACGCCATCTCAACCATATTGAATTCCCCACATAAAATCCAAGTGGCAATAGGCAATGAGTCAACAATCCATCGCCAAAGCATAGAATGCTCCACAACATCATTGGGGGCATAGATATTAATAATCCCAAAAGAATGATTATCAATGTTAAGAAGGATCCAAACAAGTCATTGCATGGGATTAGACCCATGGTCAACCACACAGGAATGCCACCGTGGGGAAAAAAGAGTGACTGTTCCTCCACGCTCAGGCTCATGAATAGTGCAAAACATGGAACTGCCTGGCCAAATAGAGTGACAAGCCGAGGCAAGCAAAAAACCAAAAAATTTAACTTCTTAGAGACAAAGCACTTCACTACCAGACAACTTACGCAAGGTATCTCTGATAGTATACTTTCTGGAGAGTTTTGTTAGACCCCGAACATTCCATGAGAGGAATTTCATGGATGAAACGTGTCCATATCATTTGAATTTGGTTCCTCTACATTCAAAGAAAATAAATGATTCTATAAAAATTCTGGTGGCATCGAGCCAATCTGAGTAGAAGGAGAAGAAATTATCTGCTTCTCTTAGACATATTCCCCCTCGTCCCTAGGCAGAGAAGGGCTGCGAGAACGCCTTTGAGCTCCCGACACGGGAGTAGAAACATTTGGCTGCGCCATCATAATAGTAGTAGGTTGAGGCATGGTCTTAGGCCGAGGCTGCTGAGACACGCTATCAACCTTGGTTGGAGCGGTCATCCCCTTTGTAGAAGGGTTTGAAATAATTTTCGCTGGCTCGACAGCTTTGGAAGCTGACCTAGAACTAGAAGACTTATTCTTGCAATTTGTAACCATAGTCCAAGCCGTATCCTGGTTGCTAGCAGAAGACTCCGCTTGATGAGGTTTCTCAACATCTCATGGTGGAGAAGGTGTATGAGGCACTGCCAAAGGGCAATCCCTAATCTTGTGGTTTGCAGACTGACACCGATAACATGTGTTAGGAAAATTAAAATAGGTGACTTTTTGGGTGTGTCAGAGAGATCCTATTTGGATATCAATGGCGTCTTTCAAATCATGGGAGAGGTCCACTTCTACACAAACCCTTCTTTGGGGACAGGCCTAGAAAAACCTATCTGGCTCAACGCAGATAACCCTCCCTAACAAGGACACAATATGATTCAAAAAAGGCACACAAGGCAAAAGGAGACCAGGAAACTCAATCCAAACTGGGACCTGAAGTTTAGTCTCATCTGAGATAGTAAAATCATGGGTCCAGGCTTGGAAAACCAAAAAAGAGGACCAGACATACCAAGGACCGTGGCCCAAGATGGCCTACACATGACTAACCTCCAAAAAGTGAAACAGAAAGAAACCCTTGGTCAAGTTTTGGACCATATCAAGGCGGACCCCGTGAGGGACCTAGGCCTTGTTAACCCATTCCTTAAGCACACTTTCAAGGGGGGTTCTCCCAACAAAATACCCAACAAGGGTGTGACTTTCAAGCCATTGACAAACAAAATCAAACTTTGGTAAAAGTAAAACCACATCAGCAGGGGAGTCATAATGCATACCTCATGAAAAAATTTCAGAACAAATTTCCAGGGACGTTTGTTCAGAGGGGGAGCCATTAAGCAAAGCCGTCAAATTGCCAACACTAGCATGAATTGTTGGGTTAGGGACAGTTGAAGGCATATTAAAACACAAATCCCGCACTAAATGTGGTCGTACACACTACAAAAGAGGTAGTTCCTGCGCTATAAGCATAGTATGACGCCAAGGATGACCGCAGAAACCACAAAACCCAAGAAGAGCTCATACACCTTCAAAAATTGGTATAAATAATAATATTTTAATACAGTATTTTATAAAAAATAAGTAAAATAAAAATTTAAATATATAGCCCAGTTAATTTTCTTGTCCCCATATTTATTATAAATAAATTATTACTTACATTATTCTTATAAAGAGATTCATAAAATTACATATTTTCAAATGTGAAAGGTCAAGATTTCAACCAAAGAGCTAGAGTGCATTTCACACAACTTGAATGCATAAACACAAATCCCATACAATGTTTTCAAAGCAAAGTGAGTGATCACCTTTACCATTAATATTTAAAAGTTTGATAATAAATTATGTGTTAAAGTGTCATAATTATTCAAGCTAGTGGATTTCTTTTGACGTAATAAACAATATATGTCACATGATCCTATTACTAATGGTAGCACTATTGTTTTAGAATTGAGATCGTTAAGCGTTGCATTAAAAAAACTTAAATTATATGCACACTCTTTTCTACTTCTTATCACCTCTCATAGCTTTATAAATCTTGTTACTTTTAAATATCATTATATACACCTGAAATATGATCATACCCTAACCAAACTTGATTTTACCTTACCTTAGCCATTAATTAAATAAATATTATTTAATTAATTAATTTATCGATCACCTTTATCCCACATTGCCTTCTAATTAATTCAATAAACATTCATTATTTATTTAGTTAATTTATCCATTACCCTTATCCTAAATTAATTAATTAAGGCTAATTAATCCAAGTTACCTTTTCCTCCAATATTTAGTTTCACTTTATTCTTCAATCCTAGCCATTAATTTCATTCACATGGATTGCGATCTAAACTTGTCATAATGTGACAAATGTCCCTCGTACATGACCAACAAAGGCCTTGTCTAGATTCATTGAATCTAGAAACTTGCCAAAAGTCAAACTATCTCATTTTTTATCTCATCCTTCCATTTCATACTACATCTCCAAATTTCACCATTCATATAAGGATGTTGCCCTATTAAAATCCTAAACCTAGCCCTTATCCCTCATGTGACATTTATCACATGACAACTATAACTTTGATCCAAACCCTAATCCTCAATCAATCCTACCATCCATCAACCAATCTATCTTGGCCCTTGATTTCCCTCTCAAAAACTTTACAAATAAGATGCCTTTCTATTGAGCATAGTTTGTCATTGATGTCAAACTAATGTCAACAAATCATTGTTGTTGACAGTGGTTATCAAAGGGTGTCAATTCTTTTAGATGCACGAAGGTTGTCAAAATGAAGAAAATTGTAGGAGTACAAGAATTGTCAATTGTCTCAAGGGTTCAAAACCATGTTGTTTGACAATGTGGAAATTGTCTAATCTATTAAGGTATCATGTATCATGTCAGTTGTGGCATGACTACCTTCAAATAGTTAATGAATTTATTATACCATGTGAGGTATGCAGTCAACATGAGTGAGGAGGTTCGAAAGGATATCTTTTGGGTAGAGAGATTAATTAATATGGGTGAAATTTCTTTCAGAAATATGGTGTTGCTCTATGGTTTGGAAGGAGAGTATGCCTACACTAATTCTATTAGTTTTATGAGTTTTTGGTGGCACAACTCAGTGTTCGAGGAGTTTGGAATATCCAAAGTTTCATCAAGCTACTCTAATTTTGAGGCATGCTAGCATGCAAAATTAAATTTAAGCATATGGAGTGAGGATAAGACTTGTTTAAGGTTCCCATGGTGGTGCAAGGTGTCATGTTCTTTTGGTGACAAGTTTGGACTGATGTATTAAACATTTCATGAAATTTAAATTTAGGTCCACCCTATGTTGTCTAGGTTGGTGTGGATCCCTAGCCGACATAGAAGAATGTTAATGTAATGTCATGTATATATTTCAAATGTTCAAATGCATTGTAAAGTAACTGAAGGATAAGTGAGTGAGCCACGAGAGTGGAATGTACAATTGTGTTATATGCAAGTGAAATGAATGGAAGGTATGTGATAGAAGTGTGAAGAAAAGAGGGAGCACCAGTATCAATGTGTCTATTGGTTCATATAGGAGTTAAATTTCAAATCTTCCATTATTTTGTTTCAGTAGGATTGGTGTTCTACCTGTTGTATTGTTCTAACAGGGATTGGTGTCTCTTGTAGGTTGGTGCCTACTGAATCTTTTGGGGATTGGTGTCCCCAGTAGGTTGGTGCCTACATCATATTATAAAATTCACTTATTATATTCCTTCTTATGAGAGTTTCTCATTATGGTTTTTCCCATCTTGGGTTTCTACGTAAATCTGATGTTATGTGCTAGCTTGTGTTGTGCTTTACTTACTAGCTTGTTTGGTTTAGTGATCTTCATGTTGAAAATCTATAGAGTAGTTGTGAAGGTTTCCAAAAATACTATAATTTTTGGATCTACTAATTGACCCCCCTCTCAGTAGATTATGTGCCCTTCACTTTCATCTCATTTGAGCATCTTCTCTCATCCCATTGTTATGTTGCCCAAATTTCTTTTAAATCCACTTTTATGATATTGTTATGTTGCCCAATCTTCTATTGAATCATCTTGATCATACCATTATGCTACTAAAATCTTGAGAAACCGTGTTCGATCTATGAACATCAAAATCATTTGATCATTCTAAGGTTTACATGTATTTGGTTTATGTAACAACCTCGGTGTTCTGCTCAGTAAAATTTTCCAAATTTTCACCTTAAGTGAATAGTCATGATGCCATAACATAGCAATAAAAAATTGTATTTTCCATAATGTAAATTACATGCACATTTGAAATAAACACTATCCCAAACTTCCATTGCATTTCACTGTAATTTCACAAATCTTTCCATGACATAGATTTCATATTGAATAAACTCAAGTTTATCATTCAAGATTACAATCTTCTAAATAAATGGGTACATAATTCATGCATAGCTCTTCTGAGCTTCTCCTAGCAATAGATATACAAATTGGTCCTGATGTTGCCGCAATGGTGCATACATTTTGGATTTCCCCACTCCTTAGTGCATACACTCTAATTATCCCCAATGTTGGTGCAAACATCCACAAACCTCGATCACCAATTGATGAGGAGAAGCATCACTCGAGTGATTTTCTGCCAACCATTGACTCAAATGCGATCCCCTACACATCTATCATTCGATATACATGGCCCTACCCTTCAATCAAGTGTTTGGTTCGAAAACCTCATAGCAATTACATATTTGAGCTTAGTGTTGTGTCCTACCAACAAGAACCTATTCATACGGTCATTACCCCTACGAGTATCAAAATCCTGAACTATAATGCATAAAAGGAACACAGTGAACTGATAGTGTAAATAGTGACAACTTACATTACTTTGGCCAAGGTATTCTCACGGATTACTTCGAGTAACAGTCTTCCTATTCACATACACTTCTATAGCTTGGTTTGGACTATGATTGTTCATATACTATGCTTAAGTAATTTCCTTCCATAGGTAATCCCTAACCTCAAAAAATATCCTATTTCACTTTTCCCAAAACATAATGGTATCTTTGCCAATAAAACCTAAACATAAGTTACCCCCTTCAATGGATATTCCAATCCTAATTATAACATATGACCTTTTCTAGTCTACAAACCAATTTTGCATAACAAGTTATTCTCTTCAAAAGACAACCTAGTCCCAAGTATAGCTTTGTAATCTAAAATATAGCTACATAAGCTTCGTCTAATCATAGATTGAATATTCATAAATAACTGACTCCATTAAGTAATATATCACATCAATAAGTGGTCCTCATCAAGAGTATAGCCATATCAATGAAAGACCTTAATCGAAGAATAATCATATCAATAGATGATTCCATTCAAGAGTGTAATCTCCTTAATAAAAAGAGTTATTCAAAAGAGTAGAATCTTGTCAACAATATGACTTCATATCAAGAGTGTAAAGAAGCTAATCAAGTAGCAACTCTAACTCAATAGGTAATCCCAACTATGTCTCCAAACATATAGTATCTCATAAACTCAAGTGACTACTTAACCACATAAGTGAGTCTCAACCTTAGTATACCCTAATCCCGAATATAATATATAATCAACAATCAGTCTGATTGTGTAGGTTAATCTAAACCTAAGTGTTTTAAACAAGCTCAACTACATAACCCATCCAAGTAGGATATTCTCAACCTATTGGTTCCAATAGGTAATCCAGTACATATCCCAACCCAGTAGGTGAACCTTAACCAAAGGTTTCATTCTTTAATCAAATAGACTTCTCAACTCAAATAGGTTATTCTATACCTAGGGTTTCGCTCAAGTGTAAAGTATGATTAAGTGATCATTTAAGCAGAGATAATTGATGTGGTTTGTATAACGTCACATCATATTTTTCATACCTTCACTTTTGTTGCAATGCTAACCTTATCATTCCCAAGCTTTCCTAGCATAATAAGCTACAGTGTCAAGACACTTCATGATGTTGATACATTTCACAATATACATGTAGTATTACTACCTATGTATAGAAATAACATCTGAGTTCCCATATAGGGTATACAAGAGTATTAAACACTCCCTCAAGCTATTCACACTTTCACTAAATCCAGTATAAAATACTATTTTTAAATAATCACTCCTTTCTATGGAGTATATAGAACATTCATAAGGAAATCATAAACAAATTGTTTTCCTTTCCATAAGAAAATAGTACATATGACTAATGCAAGCATTCTGATGTAATTCCAAACAAATCAGTCAAGACATATATTCTTTCATAACAAAAGAAAAATAAAGGAGAATAGATTCTCGTGCTTGTTGATCTCTTAATCCAATAGACTTATATGATTCTCAACCTTCTAATGACAACTTGCTAGGCTTCTCCTCAAATTACTATAATCTCCTAGTGCAATACCTCACAATAACCTCTTTCTCCATGCTCACAAAATAACTCTAGCTCAAAAAATATAGCTTCGTAATAGAAGCAACAAAATGAAACTATAGATTGTGCATCCCAAATGAGAGAGTTGGTTCATCTATTTATACAAAATAATGAGACATTGATGCCTAAGGAAAAGGTATGCCAGTCATCACCACTCAAGCATGCAAGTCAACTCCTCCCACATAGTAAAAAGGTGGAAGAATTCCAAGTAAATGCTCAACTTGGTATTCTACAAATCACCCTTTTGGTATGACAATAATACAAGACTATTTCAAATATGCACATGCTCGAAAGATGAGAATCGAGTTGCTAGAGAGAAAGACTTCTATAGAAAACAAAGTATTTATATAATGGTGCTTTCATCCATTCTCCTATTTTGTTGGTGCAGGTTTATCCAAAGAAACTGTCCATATTTAACAAGCAATGCATATCTTTGTCAACTTAGCCATAAACTATTCATTTGACAAGTAAAGGATGAATCGACTCCTCTAAAATAGAGTTCTTTGACCACTTGCATGTTTATTGCTATGGTTTATTTCCTTTTATCATGTGTTTAAATCACTTTACACAACAAGCTTAGATATTTAATATTTTCATTGCCTTTTATCCTTTTGGATAAATGTGTTCTAATGTATAAGTAATGTGCTACTACAAAATAGTGATGCATTTTGTAGGATATCATCCATGGCTTATATACTCCAAATTGGCCTTTATCTTTTACACAAAACTTGCATAGTATGTATATACAAACCGGCCTTTATAAGACATTATGAGTTGACTTCTATATGTTGTGCCTTGCTCTATCCTTAGTGTTTAAATACTCTAATTTTACTCACTTGTGCGCAACCACACGAGGTTCCTCACTTATGCACTATCAAACTCATTGTATAGAATTTTAAATTATCTAAGGAACAAATTATTAAATATATATATATATTATATATATAGTATATATGTGTAGTATGTATATATATATATATATACACCACATATCATATATATGTATTCCCATTCTATATTCGAATGTATAACTCACATTATCATATTCTACAAATAATAGCACGTGTGTATATTCATACACACACACATATATTATATATATACACTTGTCTAATAAGCATTAATGCTTATGTGTGTGTGTGTGTGTGTGTGTATATATATATATATTCTATAACGATATAATAGTCAAATAATTCATTTGATATCTGAATGATTATGACCATGTGACTATATTCACAATAACATCATATTAAATATTTATATACATATATGCATATATATCCATATGTTGACATACTCTTATGGACATCCCATTATGTCCGACATACGCGTATATCGAAATGTGCATATATATATATGCATATAAGCATATACTTCAAATACTCCTTCAACCATACAATCAATCATACACATTTTGCTTATTTTATCAATAGACATATATTCATGTGATGCATATGTACATATATACATACATGTCTTATTATATCCTATTGATCGACGATAGCAATACAAGGAAGAACTCACATACATCAAACACTCAACACAAACCGAGAATGCTCCAAACATAAATCATGATCTTCCTAATGCAAACACATCATATAAAAGGATGACTTACCAGTTTTCCCCAAACTATGACATGACTCTATCATTCTATAAGTGAGTGTGTTTTTAAGCTCAAATAGGTTTCATAAAGGTTACCCAACCAATCACTTCTCCTGAGTGATACTTCCCCTCCCTTCTAAATGATTGAACCTGTCCTTGCAACGAGCTTAGTACAACACCAAGGTAGTTAGATGTCCATAATAAATCCACATGCATCATAAAACATTAGCATATTCATATAGCAATACATGTTCTACTAATTCAAAGCATTTTCATTCTTTTGAATTCAATAACATCTAATTGCATATTTCTGAATTTCATTCATCTGATAAACATATCAAATCCATATTTAGCATTTATCAACACTTTCACTCGTGATGGTAAAAGTAACTCATGAACAACAAGACGGTGTGATAGTTTGAATAGGCTAGATTTGATGCATATTTCAGTTAGTACATTTGCATGCAATACAATCATCCAACTCAATTTTAGATGATAAAAATAGGAGAAATATTTAAGCAATTTGGCGTGGATGAGGTATAAAACTTCTATTGATTATTTAACCATTGAAGTGTATAATGTTTAAATCAAGTGCATAAATTCAACTCATTAATAGGTTACAATGGGCTAGATATGTATATCCCATTAAATATTAAATAATTTTCTACCAATTTATATTTCTTTCAGAAAAAACTTATTATAATTGTTAGATTTTATACAACACTCAATTAAGATTAAATTCACTATCAATCTTCATTTTTCTATTCTACTAATTTATTTGTTATTTTACACCTTCATCAATAGAGAAATTGATGAAAACTTAATCAATTTATTTTTTTCACCAAGCCAAACTATATATAAAAAATAATACACTTTCAATTTTTTTGATTTTGTTGAAAGATTATGGAAATATCTACTTATAGGTTATAGATCATCCATTTTAGCAAAAAATTGTATACATCATATGTCATTTAATCCTAAAAGGTGTACTGGTGATCAATGTAAATATTTCTTGTAGTTAATGGAAAATATCTCTAATAGCCCAATAAATTCTACAACCCATGCCTTCAAATCAAGGTGTATTATTATTGAATTCAAGTGATTGACAACCAAGACTAAAGTTTGTATTCTAAATCAATCAAAAAAATTAATGGATTGGTGTCCAAATACTCTGAATTTAGCAATATATGTTTGCTAAACCTTGAGATAAAAGGGGGTATCCATGACAAGAATAATCATAAAGCCTTCCTCAACTAAAGAGGATGATGAGAGCAAATGCTTTATCCCCAATTATTGGATTTCTTTTGTAAACTTTTCTATGCTTACATAAAGTGTGTTTCCTATCCTCTTTCCTTTAATCCTTTCATGGCTGATGATTTTTTAAGTTGGTTGTCCCACAAATTTTAAAAAAATCAAATGTATAAGAAAATAATCGAAGGCTCAAATATTGCCTCTTCTTTCTTTTGAATATAGATTGAAAACTTTGCAACCTCCACTGAATCTTTACCCTTTGTACAGAATAAACTTATCTTTTTTATTAGCCATGTTATTTAGAAAAACTAAGTTTTGACTAAAGTTGTAAGGATTTGCAATAAGAGAAAAATATAGTTTACATTTAATTGTAGTTTAATGAGTAGGATTTAATGATGGGATTTTTAATGGTAAATGGTTATATTATTTTTTTATAAATTAAAAAATAAACTATTCGTAAAAGGGGTAAGTAATAGAAGGTAGGGTTAATCTAGAGGGAGGTGGATTCAATCTTCTAAAAATATATGTTATAAAAATGGGTTAGATCTAAATAACTTTAAAAAGTCATCAATCCAAGTGCAAACTTCCTAAACTTTGTGCATAACCAAAAAATGTGCTTGAGAGTCTTAGGTTGTCCATGACATGGATTAATAACTACTAAATGAGATAATATGGATCCAAGCAAGAGTCCTTGATAAAAATGTACAAAGAAAAATAAGCAATCTTGGTTCAAGAATAATAGACCATACAAATGAAATATGCAATGCAAAGAGCCCAAAGAGGACTAGAGGTGTCAACAAAGACATTATCAAACCACTATGGGAAGATAATTTATATAAGCCAAAAATGTCCCTTACAGGGTCTATAATTGTGAAATGATGTATCAGGATACTATTTCTAATCCTTCCACCAAGGATTGGAATTCCTAATCCCAATTGTTTAACCATGCAAGGAGGAATGGCATTGATAACTATCTAGCGTGCCTTAAAATCTTAGTTGGAAAGGTAGAATTTTAGCTTGGCCTCAAACTAAGATAAAAAAATCCTTGTGACTTTGTTGAAAAGATCTAGCAATATTTTTGAATTCTCTGTTTTAAAATTTCAAAGCTCAAACTCTAGGGGCTTTGGCTAGAGGTTAGTCTTGACAAGAAAGAACAAATAATCACCAAATAGAGTATTGATTAATACAAATACCATTGTAAAAATTATTGTCGACCCACAAAAGTTAGGGCTTGGTCGATTTATATCCCAAGACTCTAGATAATTTTGATAAAAAAATTTGTGATGTATATGTAAGTAACCAAAATTGCATGGGTTAATATGTACATCCAATGATAATTCAATGATCCAACTCACAATCCACATGATTTGCTCATTTCTCCTCATAGCTTTTTCCTTGATGAAATCCTTCCTAATTTCTAGTACCCTCCTTTAGGTTTCTACCACCATTATTTTCCCTCTTATTGACTTGCTTTCCTTCTTTTTTATTCAAAAATCGTGTCTCCTACCATAAGTTCCAAGGGTGCTTGAGAGACCTTGTGGTCACTTGGGTGATGAATGCTAAGCTATACTGTTTCCCAAATTACTTGCCTTGGTAAGAGGGGAAAACCATACCCTAACACAAACAATCTTGTTGTCATTTGGCATGCCCATAAATCATTTGTATTTCCTTTCCAAAATCCAAAATTTTCAATATGGGATGACTTGCTTTGTTTCCTACTTTAAAGCTTGTGTTCTTTCCTTCTTTATTCTATAGTCTCCTCTCTGCTCTACCTATTTAAAACCCTCGAGATATTACTCTAAAACATAGCACGAGCATAGAATTCAAAGAAGCTTTCAAATACTACATAAGAATTCTCAAGTTGTACATTGTCATAAAAGAAATGATTGTTGGGCCATCTCTACAAGCCTTTTATAAAAGCTTTGTATCCCTTCCTATAGGAACTTGAATAAAATTTAGAGGATTGCATGCCTTATTGCAAAGCCAAAACAATCTTGAATCCTCTTATTTAGGCTCTCATCTCATCCAAGGGAAGATAATTTTCTTTCCTCCTAAAGTATACTCAATTTGTATCTTCCCTTTCCATCAAGTAG
Source organism: Sequoia sempervirens (assembly GCA_007258455.2). NCBI lineage: Eukaryota > Viridiplantae > Streptophyta > Pinopsida > Cupressales > Cupressaceae > Sequoia > Sequoia sempervirens. The sequence goes on along the minus strand of VDFB02323364.1, from coordinate 81,472 downwards.
ATTACCCCAAGACTAGGATAGGAGAAAAATTATGGTTAAAAGTTAAGTCCTCTACTGACAAAAATATAAAAGTTTCACAAGAATATTCAAAGCTTGTTCCAAGTTCTTTCATTTCAAGAACCAATTTCTTTACTCAATATTTGTATTAATTAGTAATTGGATCAAAGACTCTTGTTTAAGAACTGTAACACTTTATTGTTGTTTCTTTTTTTTTTAATCTTAGATTCATTATTTATTTCTTAGGTATATTAGATTTATATTAATTTTTAATATTTTCTCGTAAGTATATTAGAAGCTTCTTTACTTTTTGAAATCCTTTTAAAATTGAAAATAGAAAAAAAAGTGTAGTGTAATTGCATCTAAAAAGCCATGTAAAAGAAGTTGTTTACATGTAGATCAATTAAGTCACATATCACTTTGGTAAATCACAAAAAAAGTAAATAAAATATATTTGCATGCATTTAGTTATAATTATTCAAATATTAAAAAAATAAAACGAAAAGAAAATTCCTCTATACCATCACAAGGAATTCAATGAATATTTAATAATTAAAGTAAACATCACAACTTAAATAAACAAAGTAAACACATCAAAATCACTCTCCTTTGAGCTTCCTATCTCTCACTTAGTGTTTCATGCTAGATGTGTTTGAGGATTAAGGAAATTTTTATTGAGTTAGTTTTGAATTAAATATAAGAGAATACGCCCCTTCTTAGGCACATCCAAGAAGAGAATATGTAATGACAAGTGAGGGAAGAGTCTTATGCTATAGAGAATACCTTATTGATAAAACTCATTAAACTTATTGATTCCATATTTGTAACAATAATTCTCTAATGAGTCACAAGATAATGTCCAAACATGCCCATTATTATGTATCTAACCCCATAGAGTAATATAATAGTTCGCCACTAGGCACTATTTTCCTTGAAAAGTGAGTGAAAGTGATGTGGCTCTCACTTCAAATGATTATATTGATATAAATCTTTAGGACCCCCTCCCACTAAAGAGGGTAGTCCATTTAAATTTACTTAGATGTATTGACTTTTGTTGTAAGAGTAGGAATAGTTTGGTCCACAACATTAGCAAGAGTGAAGCAAATGTGATGTTATAAATCCATGTCATCTATTTTTTGGTGAGTCAATTAAAATACAAAATATTTTAGTGAACCCAACCTAAAGATAATATCCTTCTAGAAAATACCTTTTATTTCCATCCTTATTTTAATCCATATTTTATACCTTTCTCTCTTGTCAAACCCATTTATTTTGTAGTACCCTCAAATATGTTAAGAATGGTATCATTGTATGGATAGGGTCCTTTCCATGAAGCTATCCCTCCATCAATTGGTTAATATATCCCTTTGATCTCTAGGAAACTATTTTGAATATATATGTGTTTGTGAGAACATCAACTTGGATGGTGGATAATAAGCACTTCATAACTTTATCAGCTCAAATAACTTGGTCTAGAGCCAAGATATTGCTCTCTACTAGACCTAGATCAAGATAGAGCATGTTGAATTCTCATTCGATCAAAAATTTACCAATAGTGTTGTCTTTTTACAAATTACAAAGATAACCACCCAAATAAAAAATAAGTTGGGTTGATTATAAAACAAATTAGAAGATGCTCAAGCAACCTAGGAGGCCCTCTATATGGATTTTCATGGTGAAAAATGTAGTACATCAAGGAGTACTAAAAAAATTCCTTGAAGAAAGATCTGATGGGGCTACTCAACTCCCCAAATTGAGATAAACTCACCTCACAATAGAGAAATGTAAAATACAAGCGAAGCCAATAGTAAATCATTTATAGACACCTTCATCTAATGAGTCGAGACCCTAAAAGATGGGAGTGTTTCTAACAGAAACCAACACACAACTCTTCTCAAGTAATTAAAAAATCAAAGTACCTAAATCTTTTACCAATCCTTTTAAAGTAGAAATGGTTGAACAAAACCAAGAGGTACCCTAATTACCCCCTACATTAACTTCTATGCACATCACTCAATTAATGGGCTTTCATGCCTCTCTTTCCCTCATCATTCAACACAAAAAACTTAAATCAATCAAGTGGGATACCTATCATGAAAATTAAACTCGATAAACCCTACCCAGTTTTCAAAATCAAAACTCAATGATGCTAAGCCATCCTATCTTGCCAAGAGAGCAACAATCCAACATACCCTTCCAAATGCAACAAATACAACCTGCTCCACCAATAGGGCTTATATTTGGAGATATAACTCCCACCACAAAAAAAAAACCATTCTTAGGGACATTCTTGGAATATCTTAAAGGGCCTCTAGATTTTAATATTTATAACACCATGTTTCCATGTCCTCTACCCAAAATTCCAAAGTTCAAAGGAGTGGGAGACCCTAATTCACACACCAAGGCCTACACCATGACAATGTGAGAACTCCATCCTTGGGATATAGTGGTTTTTTTTTTTTTGAAAACCTTGGGAGGTATCACTCTATATTGGTATTATAATCTCCTAGACGCACCCATCCACTCATTTTAACATCTCATTGGTGATTTTTTTGCAACCCTTGATATGAAATAATTAGTCAAAATAGGAATTTAAGAATGTAGAATTGTTAATAAAGATCCCAACGAGTTAATCACACAATTTATTGAATGATTAAGGCAAGTCTTCTACACCTTGACTAATAGATTGAACATAGATTACTAGGAACTATGCTATCTCTTCCTATGTTCCCTTAATAAGGACAAATGTGAGGAGGTTAAAAAAATCCCCTATAAGTTGTATGAGGATGCACTTAAAGGTGATATAAGTATAGACCAAGTTGTTTTCAATAATACGAGGAAGCAATATGGAGCTAATAGAAGTGTGGTGATGCAAGATGACAAAAAAACCCTTCTATAGCTAAAATATTAAAGAATAAAAATCATAATGCAACAATTAAAAAACATCCCACCACCTAATAATAATAATTTTAAATACATTAACTATGGTGGTACTAAAAATACATAAATTTTGGGAATAAAAAGGTTATCAACATAGACTATCCACCACCAAATAATTATAAACAACGAAAATAAAATTGTAACATCTCTTAGTCCTAGTCTCTTTACGATTCTACAATAATTCTAATTCTATGATAAAATTTTAAGTGCTCTACTAACTTGTGCTATATGAAAAGTGTCAATTTAGCATATTTGTACATAATATAAGATTATGTTGCCATGGTTAATTCATTAAAGTTTAGCGTCATAAATTGTGCTCCTTGATGATGTAAGCATAATTTCATGCTCTATTTGGTGTTTTTTTAGTGTCCACTCCCTAGTCCATTTTAGGATCATTTACAACTTTGGTCTTACCTCCAAATCAAGAGATATGTTGCATATTGCCCTAAAAACCATTCCAATGATCCTATTCCCATAACTTTGGTCAATGTTAAAAATTGAGTTAGGTCCTAAGTCAAGAGACCTTTTACTAGTTGTTCATGCTTGTATGCGCATGTGGCGTATGGACCCTAGTGCAATGTGCTAGCATCTCACCTTTCACAAAAAAATAGGACACTTGTAAGAGTCGTCATCTACCTTGAGTGATGCAACCTCAATTTTGATGTTGGCACACTAAAACATTTCATATATTCAAATTTGACATGTCAACCTACACCTAAGGTCATTTTGTTGCTCCCTATTTAAACACAAAGTTTTTCAAACAATGATATAAAAAAACTACCATGGTGAATCCCTCTCGAAATAAACATTTAGCTTTGCAATTGTGAACAAGATTTATTACTACTTTCTCTTACTACCTTGGTTGAAGCTCCATGAGTGTCACATAATGGTTGGGATCACTGAATGATGATCAAATTGAACCCCTTCATTGTGATTGGGTATGCTTTCATTTGGTTCTCACATTCAATCTTTGATCACCTTGCTTCATTGAAGTGAAGTAACTTATTGTGATTTATTTCCCTTGGGAATAACATCTTTCTTAGGCTGGATCTTGTATTATCTCATTTAAGGCATATAGAATCTAATATAACTTTCTTGAGTAGGGTTTTAATTATTATTTCATTTGTCACTACTCATCACAATCTTATGTACACTTAAGATTTAGAGCACACACTATTACTTTCTATAAATTTGGCTATTTGTGGAGGTAGGAATACCAAAATAGGGGTTTGACTAAGGAAAATTCCTATATATAGCCACAACTACCTTTTCTCCTCCATGTTTGTGCAAGTTCATATATGGTACAAGAAATAGTAGAATTCAACAAGGGATATTAGTACAAAAAATTATAAACAGTCACTAAGGCTGTGTAGTACACTTAGGACCCTACACAATTTGTTGTCATCTATGCGATGAACTTGTGTCTTGAACAACAACCTCCAGTTTCTAGTGACAAATTCCCCTTTGTCTTTCCTTTTCATATTTGTGTTATTTTTCTATAAATTGTGTTATATGTATGTCTAATTATTCGTTTAACCAAATTAGGGTTTGTGTCTCATAGGTTAGTTAAATCACACTTTTATCAGTATATCCTCTTCATAACAAAGGAATAGAGCCCAAAAAGCTCAACTCTCCTTTGAGGATGTTAGCCAAGCATAACATCTTTGTTAGTTTGTGTTCTAATGTTTAGTGGGGAAAATATTGATCTAAGCTAATTTACTAATTAGTTTAGATTCCTTTTTCCACCTAAAAAATTTAGTGAACCCAATACATCTTACACTTGTATATCTTCTTTATCTTTATTGAATTCAATTATTTGATTAATTGGTTAGACACTTTTACATTTGCAAAAATACTGCATGTTTAGTTTATAAAATAAAACACTTAAATTATTTTTTTCTTTCTTTTAGATTAGAAAACTAAAACATAAACAAAATATCTTTTACCACTAAATCAACATTTTTTCCTTTTCATCACTTTTCTTCTACTTATTCTATCTTTACTTCTCTCTTCTATCTTCATCATCTTAGAGGAAGTAAGATTATTTAATCATGTCATATCTCTTTTTAAAATATTTTCATGTGTTTGACAAGCCGTTTAGTAGTGATTATTTTAATATTTTAGATGAAGCGCTTGATGTCTTCCTCACAAAAAAATTATCCTCTACAAATCCTAAAATATCTCTTTATCAAAGATTACTTAACACAATTAAATATGTGAAACCAATAAATATTTTTCATCTTTATTCTAATGTTCCTTAGTCACAATATAATTGTGTTCTTATCATTCAAGGCAATGCAAACCTACACCTTGACCTCCTAATACATTCTAAACTTTGTAAAACAACTTACTCAAAATATTAATATTGATCAAAATGTGTTACAACTACCTCATTATCATGTAGTTTCTCACACATATAATACCTAAAAAAAAAAACAACCTAAACAAACATCGATTGTTCCCACGTCTAGCTTTGTCAACATTTTCTTCCTCTCCCACCTTGTCTTCCTCAACATGTTGGTAAAGAGTACAATTTTTTTGAGAAATTTCATGCTACTCTTGTGAATATCTCGCATTGTGAATTGATATAAAATCACTTGTGTACCATGGGATGATCCAAGAGGCCTTATAGAAGATAGTGGTACCACCTTTTGTTAGATTGAATGATGTAACAACCTTATTAGATTGCATGCCCACCAACATGAGTTACCTTCTTTTGAGATTCGACAACAACATAATCCTCTCATGATTCTAGTTATCATTAATCAAAATGGAATAAAGAATACTTTAATTGATAATGGATTAGGCCTTAATGTTTGTAGCATTGACCTGTTACATAAGATCAATGTTGATACATCTCACATAAAACTTGATGCTCTTTCTATTCGTGGATTCTATAGTGTTGGTAGATAATCATTAGGTACAATAACACTAATGGTTGAGGTGGGACCTATGAATTTCCCTACCCTTATCCATGTCATGTCTAATTTTGTTTCATACAATATTCTTCTTAGTAGACCATGGATTCATTCCACAAGGGTGGTCCTGTCTACTCTTAATTGTACAATGAAGTTTATCTATAATAATAAGATCTATATGGTTGAGGCTGATCTAAATCCAAAAAAATGTTTCCAAGTAGAAGTCAAATATTAGCCTCCTATTTTTAAATCTCTTAGTGTGTTTGTCAAAATGGTGTAAATTGAATGATTTAAACAATAAGAAACCAAACAGCACAAAAAAAAAAAACACTCAAGATTATGCCAGGAAAGCTCAAACTGACATAACAAGCCTCCCGTTGAGTAGATTTTCCTATCCCAAGTTATCACCTCAAGCTAGAGGTATAGTTTTCATCTATATCTCTTCTTTCTTAAGAACTTAGCTTATCTCAAGTAGGAAATCCATCCAATCAAACTTTGATAGGATATCGATCATAGTTGAGAGGATACTATCAACCATCCATCCAATAATCGTCTCGTCGGTTTAACTGCATCCTTAAACTTAGGATACCCTCCCATTGTATCATCAAAATTATCCTAATCTAAGATTAAGCCAATTTTGAATCTGAGCTTCATCCAAATCCCAACCGATCTTCCACATCCAAGATCTTCAACTATTAAAACAAATCTTAAGATCCATCATTTCATGTTCTTCTAATCAATTCCATTTTACTTCTAATAATCTATTCTCATTTTTTTCATCCATTCCCATCCAATCCAATATCATGAATCATTATCCCCCCTCGACACAACCAAAAATAATAATCAAGGGAGATCTCGATTACATTGAATGTGATGTTTATGGTTTTGTTGATCAAGATGAGTACAAAATAGACCCCTTTGATGTCATCATTGCTAGCAAGATTTCTCCAAGCTATTCCACCATGCCTCCATGAACACCCATTAGTAATCCTTGTGTTATCTTTTACAATGAAAATTCATTAGCTCCTCCATCTACATCTCCATCCTATCCCTCATCCACCTCTCCCTCTTATCTATCGCATGCATATCCATCTCATCCAATATTCATACCTCCATCTTCTCCCCTAGCCATATCTCAAGCTCCATCCTTGCACAACAATACTATCACCTTCATCCCTAGTCTAAATCCACCATCCACATCCTCCTAACTCAATCCACCTTTCACAACCTCCTATCTCAATCCGCCATCTACTTCCTCCTACCTCAATTCATCATCCACATCCTCCTATCTTAATTCACCATTCACTTCCTCCTACCTCAATCCACCATCCACATCCTCCTATCTCAATCCACCATCCACTTCCTTCTACCTCCATCCACCATCCACTTCATCCTATCTCACTCTACCTTTTGATCCCTCATACCTTAATCCTTCCTTCAATCCATCATACTTCCATCCTCCATCTAATCTTGACCCTATTGGCCTCCAACAATTATTTCATAACTAAGCCCTTATAGTTGTGATTCAGATATTGGAAATCTAAATTGAATAGCCATTTCAATCATCATGAAGGCACATTTGACTTGTCAACCCAGTTACGTATACTTGAAATGGGTCAACATAGTATGTGCACTAGAAATCCAAAGTAGCCATTTTCATTCTACGGCTAAGAAAGACATAATGCTGAAAGTAAATTGCTTGGAAAGGAACAACATAAATGTTGAACATCAACCAACAACTATACTAAGTTGAAATGCATGACATAAATGAAAATATGAGAAAACAAACAGGAAACTACTATGTCTGCTTTGGCTGGAGGAATAGTCACATAATGGAATTCTAGTGGCTACATGAACAATCAGTGCTAGATTCTTAACCAATTATTGAACATAAAGTAATAACTAAAATAAACTAATGGAATGCTCACCAAGTGGGCCCCCTTGGATGAGTATCCTTTAAAACTAATGTAAACTCAGATGCACAGACTTATAACTTCATTTTATCCATTGGAAAACATGGGTATAATAGAGCAGTGTAACTGTATTACTGAAAACTAAGAATGCAAGTACATCATCAGATCATGCAATCTTCAGGGAAGAGGCATCTGACTCTTATTTATACTACTAACTAACCAAGGCAACCAACTCCACAAATTGGGAGGATGCCATTTTAGGGAAAGCAAAGAAAGTGGAGAGGTAGTTACGCATGCATGGAATCTAGTCAGACATATTTGTCTTAACACAGATTTAGCATAGTAGTGGCACCTGCATTTGCTCAACAACCTTAAAGACCATTTACAAGGCGGTTACAACTTGATTTGCATGAGGAATCTCTCATCATTGACCTTCGTTGACCTTTGAATGATTCCCTTGTTGACGTTATGGTGAATGACCAGCTGGAAAATTTCTCTCAATTTAGTGGCCTCTAATCATATCTACATGGCAATATTAGTATGCACAATAATTGCATATATGTAACTATCTTAAAGAACATTCATTAATCCACATGTAGAATTAGCACAGATGGTCCATATAACATGTCAATGTCATTAAAGATTTGCAAAAATAAAATTAGGCCCAATGTCTATGGTTTTGAGAAAATATCAACATTCAAACATCAAGGTCCATGACAACTTCAACAAATAAATCATGAATTCTACCAAAATTAAACCATAAACTAGAATCATCACTCCCCCAACCTAAGGTTTTATTGGTCCTCCAATAGGGGAAGGGTTTTTCTTCTGCTTAATCAATGCCCTAAAATTTGCAACCGCCAACTATCCCACGTCAGTGCTTGTTGTGCGTGAATCAGGATCCCAATAGAACACTTGTTGTCTGTCCAATCTATTCCATCTCTGTCTCTCTGTAGCAATATCATAGTGGTAATACCTAAAATTTGGCATGGGCCACATTAGGATGGGTGACTGGAAAGTCAGTGGAAGCCAAAATCATCCCTTTGTCCTTCCAATCTGTATATATCTATCAATTCTTTTAAGTGTTACAGCATAGTTCTATATAGAGTGGGGCTTAGCTTGTTTTAGCTCATCAGTTAGGCTATTCCATCTTTGTGATAGGCATTTCTTCACAGTTTCCTCTTTTTCTTTTGCCACCACCTCATATTTACTATAAACTGCTTTTATCTAAGGCATGATTCTATTACAATAGCTAGGTCTGAAAATAATTTTGTGTCAATCCTTGTAAATGTCCCTTGGGTTTCTTGATTCAGCCCTGATGGGAAGAGGGATGTTGGATTCCATTTGCCTATAAGCCCCGTATTGTTGTCCCCAATTGATCTCATTTTGTACCTAGGACATAAATGCCCTTAATTGGACATCCCCAACATACAATAGTGGATTCCAATAATGGTCTTGAGTCAACATAATTATGCAAATAGAATTCACACAACAAATTCTTCATCTCAAGGGAAGCAATCCGATAAGCATTGAAAAATTCAATAGGAGTCTCAATGGAAGGGTTCAAACCTGAAACAATCCTTGCCAACTTAAAAGAAGGATATTTCTCCTTCAAATGTAGAGCATAGAGCCTTGGAGGGGTCTTGCATTCTACTATCTGGGGTACCAAGGTTGTCATATCGTCCACCTTCTTTAAAGTAGCAATTTCTACATCCTTGTCCTCAATCACTTCATCTCTCTTTTGAATTTCCTTCTTCAACCTGCATTTCTCCTCTTTCCATTCCTCCTCCCTCCTTTTTATCTCTTTTCATAAGTTCAAAATTGTTGTGTGTACTGTAAAATCAAGGGAGTTATGTATTCCTACCAACATTTTTCCTAGCACTGATGCTTGCTCTCCATATAATACCAGCTATAGGGATTTGGGTTGTTCAGTTAATTCCTGTTGCAGGGGTATTGATTGTTCTCCCAATTCTGGTTGTAGGGCCTCTTGTTCCTATTCTTGCTCATGTTGTAGGAACTCTTGATTTTCCTCATACCCTTGATTCTCAACTTGTTCTACATTATTAGCAAGATCTGTTAGTGTTATGTTTGCTGCTTTCTCAAATATGTCCTCTTCCTCGACATTCACCTGCCCCATTGGAGCTTTTGTGTCCCCCTGTGATGTATTTCTAGGCTTAGGGATTTCCTGCAGAGGCATATCAAAATTTAGCCTAGTTGGTCTTGATTTTCTGGGAGGGCTTTCACATTTTTCTTTGGCTGCAGGATGAATAGTGTCAGCCTTCCGCTTCTTAGAGCTTGGTACTTCTTTTTTCTATTGGCTGATTTTTAGCTTTTCCTTTTCTTATTTTTGCTTATCTCTTATGTGTCCTAGTTCTCATTAGGATGCCAAGAGGAATATAATCATAAAAATCTAGAGAGGAACTTCGTTTGTTTGAGTGCTCTGTCTCAGAAGAACTAATCTCTATGGTTTTTTTGTTGTAGGAGGGTTTACACTAGGGTCAATGCCAGAGGTTGAAGCACTAGGAGTGGCTTCAACCATGCTCAATCTCCTGCTATACCTACAAGGTTGAGGTAAAACCCTAGGTCACAAATGCTCTGGTCTAATTTGATCAATATTTGCAAATTCTTCCCAAGTCATCTCAGACACATCATGCAAGGACTTCTCAACTAACAATTGGATCAAACAATGGTGGGAAACGATATTGTCCCTACCTTTTTGAGTCTCGGCTACCATGATTGAAGGAAGGTGGTATAGCATGTTTGAGACATTCATCCTCCTCCTGTGCCTCATGTGATTCAAGAGTTTGAAGTGCACAGAATGTAGATTCAATAGGCGTCCTTCACAGGTGATATATTTTATAACATAAATAGCTATTTGCTTCCATGACTCAGGCAGAGAGGTTCTCTTCACACCTTTTTTGTCCACGCTCAATGGAGGGTCACTAGGTTCTATAAATTCGACCCTAGCGGACTTGGCATCTCTGGAAGCAGGGTAATTTTCACCATCGATAGGCAACCCTGTAACTTTTGCAATTATTTCTTCAATAGCCAATACTTCCAGCCCTTTTACCATGGATTTTCCTTCAAATAATGTTTGGGAAAATTCCAATGCAACATTGTCATCAAAACCATTAAGCTTCAGGAAGTAGTCTAACCAGCCACAATTTTTGAATTTAGCCTATGAAAGTGCATCCTGCAATAATATGTCATGAACTGTGGGTTCATTCCTAATTAACCCACCTCCCATTGTCTGTAATCAACAATCACTCTGCAAATTTTTCCTTCATGCAATATTGTCAAACTTCCAACGCCAATGTCATCTAAATTTTCCCTTTTTGTTTTACATTCTTTTCTTTTTGTTTTACCTTTTGGCGACTTAAGATTATGACAAGATCAATAATGGCAGTAAAGGAGTAATAAAGGAAGGTTATGATGGAGAAAAATGGCAGCGGTAGTTGGTGTCACCTCACACTTACAAGCCGTCATCTCACTCAAAATTCAAATTGGCTCGATTTAAACTTTGTTGACGTAGACTAGCATGGACTGACACATGGGCAAAGTATTCACATCTTTTCCCCCTCAACCTAAATTTGAGCATGTGTCCTCACATGCGAGGTGGTAAGGATGATTTGACAGGGACAGGTAATAATGACATGCTATGGTGAACATCCATATTAATTCACAACAACTAAATGAATGCACTAAAAACAATTAAGATATATCAATTAATGTGCATGTACCTGGATTCATGGAAGATTCATTGCAAAGATTGTGGAGAAAGCATTAGTCGCCTTTTAAGAAATAAGTTGAACAATTAATGAAAATGAGGTGGAATGAGGTGAACTAGAATGAAGTGAAGTGATGGAAGAGAGAGAAAGGTGGAGATAGATGGGCAGATGGGTGAAGAAGTGGACTCCCACAAAAGTGGAAGTCTTTATTATGAAAAGGTACATACCTTTGTTAGCCAGAAGGAGGGACACTATGTCCACTTCCCTCAGCTGCAAGAAGCTTGAGTGTTGCACATTCTGAGTGAATTTCTGCAAGAACTCCTCTTTGAAAGTTGGCTTGTGATACAATTTGAAGCAATGACCATTGACAAGCAGCTTAAATCTGACTAGGTCAATAGTAGTGAGTTGAACAACACCATTGGGGAATACTTCAACAACCTCATATGGTCCTAGTCACCTTCTTTGTAATTTTACTGCATTATCTTGATACCTTGAATCGTAGTGCAGGGCCCAATCTCTTGGTTGGAATTTCTTGTTCTTGATGAATTTTCCATGCCACTTGATTCTCTGATTCTAGACTACCTCTGTATGATGCAAGGCTGCTCTCCTTATCTCATCCAAAGCATTCAGCTACATGATTCTTTCTCTTTGTGCTTTAGAGATATACATCCCCAAGTCTACTATAGTCCTAAGAGTCTTATGTTCAAATTCAATGGGCATCATAACTGTCTTTCCATACAACAACTCAAATGGAGTGAAGCCTGTAGTTTTTTTCTAGGTAGTTCTGTAGGCCCAAACAGCTTCTGGTAACCTATTTACCCAATTCTTCTTGTGGATAGCTACTATTTTGGTAAGAATAGCTTCAATTTTTGTGTTGGTCACCTCAACTTGGCTATTGGCCTGAGGGTGATAAGGAGTAGACTTCTTGTGTCTTATATTGTACTCATTGACTAGTGCTTCAACAAGGGTTGATGTGAATTGAGCCCCTTGATCAGTCATTGTCTCTCTTGGAACTCCATACGTTGTGAAAATATCCTCATAAAGAAATTCTACAATCTTATTGTATCTTGCATGCTTCATGGCCTTAACTTCTACCCACTTAGTTACATAATCAGTACATACTAAGATATAAGACTTACCATTTGATGGAGCATCAATGGGTCCTACAAAATCCAATCCCCACTTGTTAAAGGGAGTGATTACTACTTGAGAGTAAAGTGGCATCTCATCAGATTTGGTTGGTTGGCCCATTCTCTAGGATCTATCACATTTTCTTGTATATCTTCCTGCATCCTTATGGAGCGTGGGCTAATAGTATCCTATGTTCAAAATCTCCATTGTTGTCCTCTTGGCTACAAAATTTCCTCCACATGGTTCATTGTGGCATGCATGCAAAATATCATATGTCTCATCTTCCCTCACACATCTCCTCATGACATGGTTTGGTCCAGTATAAAACAAACATCCAACAATCCATGAAAAAGGAAAAGATTATTCAATGAGCACCCTTCTCTCTTTTGGAGAGAAGTGAGGAGGAAGTCTCCCTATGACCAGATAATTAGCTATGTTAGCATACCAGGGTGTTTGCACGTTGATGGAGAATAGATGATCATCAGGAAAAGAGTCATCTATGGATTGATTGTTCCCTGATGTAGTCAGGCTTGAAAAATTTTCTGCAACAACATTGGCCTTCCCTGGTTTATCCACAATGGTTATGTCAAACTCCTATATCAACAACCATCTTACTAGCCTACCAGAGATCAGAGGTTCATTCATGAGATACCAAATGGCTACATGATCAATGTGCACAAAGATTGGATAGCCTATTATGTAGTGCCTAAATTTGTTTTGGGCATAGATCATGGCCAACATTTCTTTTTGTCACTGTATAGTTGAATTCAACTCCTTACAAATTTTTGCTAACAAAATAAATGGAATTTTCAATAGCTCATTCTTTATGTCCTATGACTGCTCCTATAACATGGTATGATGCATCTATATGGATGTGGAAATGAAGCTCCCAATTAGAACCTTTGAGTACAGGAGCATGAGTCAAAGTTACCTTTAAATTAGAAAATGCCTTGTCATAGTCTTCTATCCATTGGAATTCAACATCTTTGATTAGGAGAGTGTACAATGGTGCTGCTATTTTGTTGAAATCCTTAATGAAATGCCTATAATAGCCTACATGGCCCAAGAAACTCCTAACATATTTTTGTTTTGCGGGTGTGGGCAGATTTGTGATCACCTCAATCTTTGCAGGATCTACTTGAATTCCTTTATGAGAGATGTAGTGGCCAAGAACTACACCTTCCTGCATCATCATGAAGCACTTTTCACTATTTAAAGATAGATTTTGGTCTTCACATCTTTGTAGTACTCTCCTGATATTTTTCAATGCCTCATTGAAATCAACACCATAGGTGGTAAAGTCATCCATGTAACTTTTAATGCAATCAAGAGAGATGTTTGACAATATGCTCATGACTGCCCTTTGAAAAGTTACAGGTGTGTTGCATAAGCCAAATGGGAGTACTGAGTAGGCATAGGTCCCCCATGGATAGGTAAAGGTGGACTTCTCCTGGTCTTTAGGTGTAATTTGGATCTAGTTGTAGCTGCTAAATTCATCTAGAAAAGAAAAGTACTACTTTCTTGCAAGTGAGTCCAAAACTTTATCTATGAAAGGTAAGGGAAAATGGTCCTTTTTGGTGGCAGCATTGAGTTCCCTATAATCAACACAAAATTTCCATTTCCCTCCTTTCTTGGGAACAATCACCAATGGAGACACCCACTAGCTATTTGAAATGGGGTAGATAAATCCTACATCTAGCAATTTCTACAATTCCCCTTTTACAATTTCTCTTAGTGCAGGGTTAATTCTTCTTTATGGTTGCCTCATTGGTGTACAACCCTCCTTGATGTATATCCTATGAGTGCAAAGCTTAGGTTCCAATCCTTTCATATCATGATAGTCTCATGCAAATGTATGCTAGTGTGTCCTCAGTAAGTTTGTCAATAACAATTGTTGTTCTTCACTTAGTTTGTTGTTAATATTTAGATATTTTCCTTCTGACACCTACACTTGTGTAGTTAACTCTATCATATTTGCTTCATTAATACATGGTACCTTGAGTTCATATGGCAGCAATATATGGGACATACCTATTGTTATAGGAATTCTGACTGCAAGAAGGGTGATTGCAAGAAAAATGGGCAAATGTGTCTTCACTGAATCAACAAAATTAGATGCATGGAAGGATGATGCTTCCCCTACTTCAGAATGGTTTTGGATTATGTTAGCCAATACTTCATCTTCATTTTGAAGCTGCATAAAAGGACTTCTTCCTAACATCATAAGTTGTGCCACAAAATTAACTTCCTCAACCTCTTCACCAACATGTGGCCATATGGGATTATCCCCATCATGGGATGGTTGTGTAGGAGGATAAAGAACAAAATTTTTGGTGCTCTTCCCATCAGAAATGGTCATGTCACCTGACTGACATCCAATGTAGGCATCTGCAATTGTTAATCATGGCCTTCTAAGAATAATGGGATACCCACCTAGTGTAGCTTTAGGAGAAAGAATCGTGAAATCTGCTGGGTACTCCCAGGAGTCTAGAATTACCACAAGATCCTCTACTATACCATCAGGCTTAATAGTAGAACTATCAGCAAGCTATAGGATAGTAGGAATAGATCTCATGCTTGCAACATTTAGTTGTTGTAGGATGTTCTTAGTCTTTACATTTATTGTTTCCCCCAAATCAATCAGAGCATTCTTTATTTGGATCTCATTTATAACAACTCCTACCACGTAACTACCTAGGTCATTGTACTTAGGGAAAATCACTTTCCCAAGTATGATGTTAGCCAATTGTCCCACCACATGAACCGTAGTGGGGTCTTTCTTTTTCCTGCCTAGCTTCTTGAGGCATGCTTCCTTATTTGCTTTGCCATATATGAGAACATCTTTTATGGCTTGAAATACAGGTATCTGGACACATATATGCTTCAACTGATCCAAGATTTCAAATTTTGTGTCCTCCTTTTCTTCCTTTCTCTTGGAAACTTCCAATCTATAAGGAAATGGTGGTTATTGTTTAGTCTGCTTGACTGGGACCGGTTCAGGATTTTTACGTGCACTTGGCTGAATGGGATCATTCAGAGGTTCCTCTTGCTCTTCCATAGGAAGCTCAATGATAGTGGATGTGGAAGGGGTTGGTAAAGTAGTTCTTGAATGCAAGTGGATGTCACTCACACTCACAACATATGTAGGGATTTGATTTGAATTAGCAGAGTATACTGGCTGCTCTTGTGGTTTGTTATTTGGGTCAGGTGTGGGCTGAGCTGGTAGCTGAGTAGGTTTAGGTGGATTTGAGCTTGGATTAGCAGGAGGAGGCATTAAAGTAGGTTGTCAGGGATGAGAAGGTGGTTGCATGTAACTGGTTGTCTAGATTGGCCATTGTTGTCTTCCCCTCTACTGATTTGTTTGCTGCCAATTTCCTGGAGGTGGCTGCCAATGTCCTTTAAACTGCTTCCAATTCCCCTGAGGTTGCTACCACTGGGGTAGAGAGTTTTAATGATTGGGCCAAGCATTTGGAGGGTTACCCCAAGGCTATGGTGGATATCCTCCATAGTTGGATGGATATGGGGGTTGTCATTGGTTACCAAATGAATAAGAATTGAAATATGGTCGAGCAAAAGATAGCAGATACAGTGGCATACCTTGTCTTGGAGCCCACGACCTCCTTTGTGCAACATAGTATACTTGATCTTCTTCAATCTGGATTGGTTTGAACTTAGGTGGAGTTTTCCTACTTTCAATATTAGCTACCATCTTGCATCTATAGTCCTTCTTCTTTTGTCTACAATGGGGGCAATACTTTGCCAACATTGCCTCTGCCTCCTCTTGTTTCTTCTTGGCCTGAAGTGTATCCAACTAAGTAGCTAGATTGTTTATGAGTCTTACTTGAAATATGCCAACAAGTGTGTGATCTCCATCCTTGAAACTCCACTGGTAGATGACTTACCCATAGAGGATTGGTAAGCTCTCCCTTTCTTTGAAGTTGCCCTAGAATAGTTCTGGCATATTTTCTTGATGTCTTCCCAAGGATCTTGGGTGATATCTCCTCCTGCCATTAGGTCTAAGGCATCACTGCAACTCTCATTAATTCCTCTTAGGAAAATAAACTTTTGTGATTCTTCATTGAGGGTATGGTGTGGAGATTTTTATAAGCAGAACAAAAACCTTGAAATATAATCCTTCAAGTTCTCATCCTCCTTTTGTTGCATTATGAAAATGTCATCTCCTCTCATGTCACTGTCCTTGCAATATTCCTTGTATTTCTCAAGGAACTTTGTCTTCATGATCTCCCAAGTCTCCATAGTATCTCTACCTGGGCTCATAAACCATCTTAATGCAACCTCTTTCAAAGTGGTGGGAAATAGCTTAAGCCTATGAGCATCAGTGGTATAATCACAACTCCTGCAGAGTATGTCAAACTCAAACAAGAAAGTATTAGGGTCTTCTATAACAAGTCCATAGAACTTAGGAAGGGATGAAGTAGGGATATTTTTTAGATTTTCAACTTCATTTTGATGAGCAATGGGGAAAGGAAAAGCTGGTTGGTTAAGTTTTTTTATATTTGCATCACCCATGCCTACCTGATGGATTTCCAAAGCAAAGGGATTCTTAAGCTAATTTTAATCTTAAAAGGAAGCTTCAAAACTAGTCAGATCAAGAAATGCATCAACAAAAGGATATTGTTCTTATTCTTCTTCATTTCTTGGTAGATTTGGAAGCTCTTCTAGTTGGAATGGATCAAAACTATTAGGAAGGAATCTCCCATAAGTATCTCTTCTCCTTCCTCTATGCATGCGGTATCAACTAACTATCAGCCAACTCACACAAAGAATTGGTGAAAATAGGGGGGGGGGTCATTACTTTCATAAACGAGGGGCATACTAAGAGGAACTTTTAGAAATACTACGACAAGAAAACTATCAATGACTCCAAAGAACTTCCTAGTTTGACACCATCCCTGACAACAACGCAAAAAATGTTGGCCTTCAAGAATTATTTAATAACTAAGCCCTTATAGTTGTGATTCAGAGATTGGAAATATAAATTGAATAGCCATTTCAATCATCATGAAGGTGCATTTAACTTGTCAACCCAGGTACGTAAACTTGAAATGGGTTAGCACAGTATGTGCACTAGAAATCCAAAGTAGCCATTTTCATTCAGCAGCTAAGAGAGAAACAATGTTAAAAGTAAATTCCTTGGAAAGGAAAAAAATAAATGTTGAACATCAACCAACAACTATACTAAGCTGAAATGCATGACAAATGAAAATATGAGCAAACAAATAGGAAACTACTCTATCTGCTTTAGCTGCAGGAATAGTCACATAATGGAATTTTAGTGGCTGCAGGAATAGTTAGTGCTAGATTTTTAACTAATTACTGAATAGAAAGTAATAACTAAACTAAAATAAAGGATGAAATACTCACCAAGTGGGTCCCCTTGGATGAGTATCCTCTAAAACTAATGTAAACTCAGATACACGTACTTATAACTTTCTTTTATTCATTGGAAAACATGGGTACAATAGAGCAGTGTAACTGTATTACTGAAAACTAAGAATGCAAGTACATCATCAAATTGCACAACCTTCAGGGAAGGGGCATCTGACTCTTATTTATACTATTAACTAAGCAAGGCGGTCAACTCCATGAATTGGGAGGATGCCATTTTAGGGAAAGTAGAGAAAGTGGAGAGGCAGTTACGCATGCATGGAATATGGTCAAACATATTTGTCTTAACGTAGATTTAGCACAACAGTAATGCCTGCATTTTCTCAACAACATTAAAGACCATTTACAAGGTGGTTATAGCTCGATTTTCATGAGGAATCTCTCGCTGTTGACCTCCATTGACCTTTGAATGATTTCCTTGTTGATGTTATGGTGAATGACCAGTTGGCAGAATCTTCTCAATTTAATGGCCTCTAATCATATCTGATGGCAATATTAGTACACATAATAATTGCATATTTGTAACTATCTTAAAGAACATTCATTAATCCACATGTAGAATTAACACAAATGGTCCATATAACATGTCAATGTCATTAAAGATTTACAGAAATAAAATTAAGCCCAATGTCTATGGTTTTGAGGAAATATCAACATTCAAACATCAAGATCCATGACAACTTCAACAAATAGATCATAAATTCTAAAAAAATTAAACCATAAACTAGACTCAAATCCCCCCACTAATCCTGATCCTCCACCTACTCTTAGTCCTCCATTTATTCCCAAACCAACATTTAATCCTAATTCTCCAATCCATAATCATAATCCTTCATCTATTTCCAAACCTCCAACTAAGCCTAAAATATACAAGTATCTCATTTCAAAGTCATTTGAGGACTTCTAGCAAAGAAGTCATCGCCAAATCCAAATCCCAAAGTCATGGATTCATTTCACCCCACTCTACCCTATAGGGTGATTGTTGAAAAATGAGGTGTTTTCTTAGCTTAATACTCTGTAAAACTTTAATATTGCTGATCTAAGTAAGTATTTTCTTTGTTGCATATATTCTTTGTGGGTGATTATCTTGATTAATCCATTTTACTATTGTAGAATGTAGAGAGAAGTTGATAGAATAACTAGACAGGATATTAAAAAGATCACACAAGATGTACCATGGAGAAACCCTTTCGGGAAAAAACTCCACCAAGAATTATTATATTATTCAATCTCTGAATTACAATAGCTCCAATTCTTGCTTGAGAATGCTTCTTTTGTCTTTACCAATCTTCTTCACACCTGCAATAACAATTTTGAAAACTCTCTTCAACTTGAATGAGATATAGAGACAATATGCAACCTTGTAATCTCCAAATGGTGATAATTACAATGCACAAGCTCAAGCCCTTGAAAAGGCATGCCATATTCCTTCAAGTTGAGTTATTTAGTGAAGAATAAAGCTTACAACATGTGCTTCATGCATTTGGGCATCTCAAATTAAAGCTACAACTTCTCCTTCACTTCAGTGATAATTCCAAAGCTCTTCCTCAAAGTTGGTGCCCTTAAGTAATCCTACTTAAATGAGCCTTCAGAAATATCTTATTATGCATGAGAGGTAAATCCAATAAAGCATCTTGGGCACCCAAGTTGGATCCAAGTGATTTCTAGTTAACTAAAACATTTACTCAACACCATTCATGCAAGAATGGTCATCCCCTGTTAACTGGAGGTAGTCCCTGTTATCTGTCATACAAATCACGTTATTAGCCATGCATTCCAAGTTAATTGAAGCTAACTACATGCAACTCAAAATAACCAAAATGCATGCAACTGAAGATAACTGAACCATAACTGAACTGAACTAAACTAAACTTCAAACATGCAAACATCAAATCTTAACTCCTAGGATCTTTACATGCATTCAGAAGTGTTAACTCTTACTCCGTATAGTTAATTGAACACAAGGTGAGTGTCACCTTACCATGTGGGTTTCCCATGTGTCCCTATTATTTAGGAACTCACTATGGACACCCTCACATGCTTCTTACATTTAGAATTAATTACAAATGTCAATAATCATGATTATTTCATCAAATATTAATCTCATCTTAATCTTAGTGTTGAACACATTCCAATAATCTAGGAGATACATGAAATAATTAATGTTTAGGATTTGCAATTGAATAGCAGCCTATTTCCAACAGTTATTAGTTATGAGGCCCTTCTCTATTCCATTCCTATCATTCCTCTTCACACTCCTAACACCATCCAAATTGTTGAAACCAATGAACCCATCAAATCAATCCAATATGCATCTCCTACTGCTAGCATAATCCAACCCATCCAAACTATCCAACTCCTACCCCCATTTCTTAATCCTAGAATTAACCAAACCCATTCCTAGGCAGTTCACGAATAATTTATCCTTCCATCCACCCCCTTTAAGGAGTCCATCTGACACTCATCCACCATCACACCATTCACAAAATTTGAAACCTACCAAGAGCTTGTTCCCGAGCATACCAATACATTCCCTTGTCCAAATAAAGATCCCACCATCCCACCTAATCCCTCTCACAACCTTTTATCATCCCCTAGTTTAAATCAAGATCATACTATCCCAATTAATCCTTATTATGATCCCTTATCACTCTCCTCCAAATCAAGATCTTACCATCCCATCATCTCCAACTCATGATCCTTTATCACTAAAATAACAAGCATCTTACCATAAATTGAATGCTCAAGACCATGAATTATCAAGGCAAAGGCTTGAGCCTTCACGAGAAAGGTATATTAGAGCCCATCCATATCAAATAAAATCCACAAGTACAAGGACTTGGCTACATACCTCAAGGCTCCCAACCCAAAAATGTTGGTAAAAATTTTGTACATCCTAAGCGAGCCTCTTCCAAAAGAATAATAGGTGCTTCCCACAACACCATCAAAATATGTATTACCATCCTTCCTCCATCATACACACCTAAAAACATTATTGCTATCCCTCCTTCATCCTCCAAATAAATTTTGGTTCCTTATGTCCCATGTCCAGCAATAAATATCCTCCATCTACTAAGTCTATTTTTGGCCCTTGTATCCCAAAATCCCATCCTCCATTTCATCCTACTCATTCCTTCATCCATCAATCACCTCTCCCTACAACCCATCATAAAAATCCCATTCCTATAATCCCAAATTAGGATCAATAAAAGAACACCTCCGTAAGCATCACCCAAAATACTCCATCCATGCACCATCTCCAAAATCCTACCACTATCACCCCATTCATATTCTCTCCATATTATAAATCTCTTCATATAACCTTCTTCTAGGCAGGCCATGGATTCATGAAATGAATGGTGTGCCTTCCACTCTTCTTAAAAAAATTAAATACATTCACAACATAGTCCACACCCTTGACTATGATCCTGAGCCTTATAGTGTCTTACAACTTGAGAAAAACAAAGAATATCCCTTAAACACATCAACATCAACTACACACGTGGAACAAATCACGAAGCTATTAGATGATGATTGGGCTTCCTTAGAATTCACACCACCACTCATGGATGACCCTTCGAAAGCATCCACCTCAACCACTTTAGACCAAAACATAACAAATTATACAACCTTTGACGAACACAACAATGAACAATCACTCGATTCAAAAGCAATGAAAAAGCTTTATGGAAAAGGTTATGAACTTATGAAGAAACTTGGCTATAGTGGAAAAGGATGTGATTCTCGTGAACAAGGTATCCACAACCCTATAGATCCTATTACACAACAAAAAACACATGGTCTTGGTTATTATCCTTTGATAGAAATTTCCAAGCCTTCACTCAACATCACCGCATCTTCACTTAATGTCAATATCATCACACGAAACACTAACGAATTGAATTTGTTAGATTTCACACCCTCCTATAATGGAGAGAACAAAATCTCGCAATTTAAAAAGCCTTGTGTAGGTATGACAACTAATACTAAGCAAGATATATCTTTGCAACAAACTACAGGACCATCTTCTCCCATTGATCAAGAGGGTATCATGTCAAGACTCCTCCAAGATCACTTGATCACCCTTCCTCCAAGAACTCAAAAGAAATTTTATTACAAGACTTCCTTTTGCACCTATCATAGAGTTCATGGTCATTCCACTAATGAATGTAAGGCTTTGAATAGTAAAATCCAACATTTTCAAGAGTTTGGTCTTCTTCGTTATGTGGGGGCACCTAATTCCTCTAATTGATACTAATTTCCACTCTACCATGCATTTCATCAATCGTTTCGGCTCACCTTTGTCTTGAACTAAGTGGGGGAAAGGGGTTCAACAACCTTGTCATCATATGTCACTTGTTGTTTCCTCCTTTGGCTAGTTGTTAACCTTCCATGAACATATAAGAACAAGCT
The DNA here is from genome assembly GCA_007258455.2 of Sequoia sempervirens. Lineage (NCBI taxonomy): Eukaryota > Viridiplantae > Streptophyta > Pinopsida > Cupressales > Cupressaceae > Sequoia > Sequoia sempervirens. The sequence goes on along the minus strand of VDFB02323364.1, from coordinate 59,023 downwards.
CAGAATGTGGATGACATACCTTAAGTTGGTTCACATGTAACATACTCCATTTTTCATGACATAGCTTATTGGAAACATATGACTTGGCATAGGGCTTTCCACGTAAGCTCGCATGTTTGCCTTCTTCTACTTTAAAGAAATTTCTCTCAATACTAGTGTTCACAACTACTTTAAAGTGGGGGCATACATCGCCACTCAAATTTCATTGTGCGATTTATTTCTTCTTGCGATGTGTCCTCTCCTTGGTGGAGTCATTGGGCTTGATTCCCTCCAAGAACATGATACTTCTTTTGTACTTATCCTCTCTTGGAGACATTGAGCATGATGTTCCCTAAGATGAGACCTTGCAAGAACTAAGAAAAATCCCTTTGAACATCCCTTGCACTATTTTTCCATTTACAACAATCATTATATGACCACCTTGCATAACATAGCTTGCATGCCTGTGATCCCATCCTGTTTGTCTATGAATGTCAAGTATATAAAGTTTTGATTACTTCATTGAGCTCAAAAAAGAAAATTGTCATTATGGTGCCTTGTTAAAGTTATCATGAGGTATAACTTTGATATGGTTGAGTAGGAAGCCCATTTCGAGACACGATTTTCCCCATAGCCACCTATGTGTTTGTGAGTGCATACCAACTAGCGTATGTACTTCACCTTTTGGGCTTTCTCATCCTGCAGATGACCAAAAGTTCAATGGTCCCAAAGTGAGTATACTTTTGGGATATCTCACCCGATGGATAGCCAAGAGTTCCATCACCCCAGAGTGAGTATGCATTTTCTTTCTAAAAAAACAAAGCCTAGATCTAATCCACAACATGTTAGACAAATGATCGAAGCTTGATCCACCTCATTTTCATTTCCTTATAGTTCTTGCCATTATATGATCATGTATCTTGTCTTGCTGCAAATCATTCACCTTGTATGTGTATTTCATACTTATGTTGGCTTGACTTAGGATCTTGGATCGCGGGGGCTTACACAACCTCCTTTGATCTTTGTCATTCTTTGTCATCTGCATTGGTATGATTGGACTCTGCTTGAATGGCTACTTTAGCGAGAGTTTGAAGCAAGTTCATCCTCTCACTAAAGTGGGGGCCTAATGTGTTGCCAAAAAGTGTATACTTTGCTTGATATGGGAATAATTGATGATAAATTGGACTTAATGAAGCCTTAATTTGGTGTTGTGAGGTATCTGCACATCCACACTAGGTCTTGAACTCTTGCAAATTGAATAAAATGCATGTATTGATGCCTTGCAAAGACTATTGTAAGGTGTTGTAATATATCTTCACACTTTTCTAAGACCATAATGTTATAATTCACCTAAATAACCTTACCAAGACCTATTTCAAAGTGTTGTAACAAAATTTCACACTTTCCTAGGCTTTTCATCAATATTTACATCTTTCTTATGCTTTAAATGGCCCCTTTATACACTTGCAGGCCTTAATTAAGTGTCTTGTTGAAGAAGAACCCGATAAACAACATTTAATACATCTTAATTTCTAACATCCACTCAAAATTTCCCATGTGGACTAAGTCGCCACCTTGGGCAACTTAGTCCCATTTAGCTCAAAAATCAAAATTAATTCAAATTCATTTCGAGTTTTTATTCTTTAAGACTTAAGTCGGCCTGTGATGAGGTATTCTTTGGGAATTTAGGCATAATTGTGTATAAATAAGGGTTTTTCCCCTCATTTTTCATCTCTCCTAACCCATCTCAACTCATTCCTCTTTCTTTCATCAGTTTTTCTCAAGCAAGCTAGGGTTTTATCATTCCAAGACATCAAGATAGCTCTCTAAGTCATTCAAAGGCTAAATCAACATCCATTGCTTTAGAAAATCAAGATAAAACATCATGGAAAAGTACCAAATCCATTGTTGCATGCTTCATTACATTCTTTCTTCATTTGGTTTAATCACCTAAAAGGGGTTTGACCAAGGCAAACCCCCATGCCCTAACAATCAACATTTCTTTTTCTCTTCTTGTGTGTTTGCAAATTTAGGACCCTTGGAAGCTTGGAAATCATTGGAGATAAAGTTGCAAGGTTTCTCAAGTCTTCTCTTCATTCAACAAGCCAAAATATCAACAAAAATTCATTTTTAGGCCCGAAAATCAGAGTTTCAGAAGTAGACACCTACAGGAAATTGAAGTGTAGATCTGGGGTATCCGTTTCCACTTCCAAATTTTTAGAGATTCAGAAGTGGACTAAGTTTCCACCTTGGGCTTGAATTAGTCCCACTAGACCTAATTTTCAGTGATTTTTACAGATCTGGGTACCCCTTTAGCACAAATTGGTTTTTGGGCAGTTTTTCCAAAACTGGGACTAAGTCGCCTAGACTGGCCTAAGTGTCCTAGTTGACTTCTGCATCAGTTTTATTAGGATTTCAAACCTTCATGCCATTCATTTTCAGTCTCTAGGTGCACACATTCTGTTTCATAACTCTCTATTTAGTTTTATTTGCATTTCTAAGTCATTTATCACATGTTTGCATAACACATTGTGTTTTCCAGCACTTTGCATTTCTTAGGTTTTACATCATTAAATCATATTTCTTTCAACTTATTGCACTTAGGACACTACATTTAGACATATTCCATCCCTCATTACATTAATCTTGAGTGTAGACATTAGAATTTTGTCCCATCTCTCTCCTTTTAGGTGAAAAACCCTATAAGAGTTAGAGAGCATTAAGGTGCCAAAATCATTGTTTACACAAACAAGTTAAAATGATAATATGCTACTTGATGTTAAATTACGATAATCCAATAGAAACAAAGGATGTGGCTACCCTCCCTTAAGAAAGCTAGTGATATTGAAGGAGAGTATGCAACTGTTAGTGTAGGTTTTTTATTCCTTATTATAAGGTTTTTCCTACACATTTATTTAAGCTTGCTTAGGTTAATAAAGCATGTTTAATTAGGTGAGAGGATTATAAGGTGTCACCTTCCTACATATGAGCATCCATTTGCTATCTTGGGAAGATACTCTACTATCTTTAGTACGATAGATGGTTGCTCCTGATTGGTCGGTGTTGCCACCTCCTCCCTCTCTTTAGTCTATATAAGCATGCTACCTAGCTTGTTTTTTATTCATTCGATAGTTGGAGATAGTAATATAATGCTATTTTGCCTTGGAGCTCACTTCACATCAGTTTTCTCTCGGTATCACTGTTATTCTGCTCATTTTATTTGCATTTTACAGTTTATTTGTTCTATCTCTTTCAATTCGATTCTAGGTTGTAATATGTTTCTCAGATTTTAACATGGTATCAGAGCAAGTTTTGTAAGGTTATATTTTTTATAGAGATCTTGTAAAATCCTGTATACTCTTCTCTTGCATTTTATTTAACGATCTGGAGAATCAGAAAAGATTTATGAAGATCCAGTAATCTTGTTTCTGTCAATCGGCTTGCATACTTTGTGTTTCAATTAGTATTGCAGGTTACAGCATGCCTTTTCATGTTTTAGGTAGCTGATTCAACCTCTGCATGTCATTTTTGGTTGTTGGGGTCATTTTTTGTTGCTAAAGGCGTCTATTTTACACTAGAGCTACATCTTTTGTACATCTGCAAGAAAAACGCCATTTGGGTTTTGTTTGCGGCATAAAAAAACCATCTGGGTACTTTTTATTTTTTGCATGCAATTTGTATATTTTGCAGAAAAAACTCAAAAAGCTTCAGCCGTACCCCTCTCCGTTGGCAGTTGTAGATTTGAAAGCAGTTTTCAAATGCTTCATTCTTGCTCATACGAACTTCATTTTTCACGATTTTTTTTTTTATCTTGGCTATTTTTCCGTTCTCTATGCACTAGTGCAGTTTTTTTATTTGGATGCAGATATTTTCTCAAAAATTACAGATTCTCAGTCGTGAAACTATGCAGTCCTCATTTGGGAACTTCGAAGAGGCATAAATTTTGCATAAAACCTCTGATCAAAGTGATTCTTTTTTTGTGTAGTTTGTAGTGGTGTTGTTTATTTTATTAGGTATTGTGCCTAATTTGTATTTTCAACATATGCTCCTTTTGAGGATCTGTAATAGCATTGAGATCAAGTCCACTCAGTATTTCTTGTTGGTGGTAATTGTAAACGCATTAAATATAAAGTGTCAAATCAAATTTTATTAGTGGGGTTCTTTTGATATAGTGGAATGAGGGGTTCATTGTGTTGACTCTTGTTCACACATATTCTCTTTTTCACACATGCTTTTATGCATCATGGTTAAAATTTTTAATGGGGTTAATTGTAATCATGAACTAAGATAAAGTTCCACTATTGGGGTTTAATCATGGATATTAGTAATGAATTTCACAAATATGTTGTAAGGCTAAATTCAGAGAACTATTTTTCTTGGAAGAAAGGGATAAAGAATCAATGCCTTGAGCAAGATCTACTACCCTATCTCCTCAGACTTGTTCCTGAGCCAAGCGAATGTGATAAAAAGAATGCATGGTTTAACAATAATGACATGGTCTATGGACTAATATGTCTTACCATTTCTAAGGATATTCTACATCACATAGAGCACACTGAATGCCCTTTCACTGCTTGGACTATCATTCAGCAGTTATATGGAGACATTGAATCTTCATCTGAAAGTGATGCTTCTGTGGATGACCAAGCACCTATTGAGATTCATGATGCCTCTTCTCAATTGGAAATATCTTCATTGGATGATCAATTTATATGGTTGAAATTCATTGATACCCCTTCACCATCTACTATTGCTACTTTATATTCTAGTGTTGCTTCTTTGAAAGTTTCCAGTGATTCTTTGCAGCAGGACATTCATTGTCTTTTAGATTCAGCTTTGGATGATCTCTTTATAGGTATTTCAGAATTGTTTATAGAGACACATATTGCAGATTTGGGAGACACTATTGATGATATTCATCTTCTCTATAATGAAGTAAAATTTTCTTTAGATGTTGTGAGGGATCGCTTTGACCCTCCTCTTCATTCTCTACATGATCATTCCCTATAGTTAGACATGAGTGTGGATACTTTGGATCATCATTTGGAGAAGATATCTTCAGAAGAGATACTTGAGTCTTTGGGTTATGCTCTACATCAATCTCCAGGAGATTCTGATTTGTCATCTTCAACAGTGTGGCCTAGAACACCTAATTTGATTGTGGCAGTTTTCAACATCAACATGGGAATAATTGAGTCAACTTCAAAGACTTCATTAATCTTGCAAGTTATTCCTACTTATTCCTTTCAGGAGTGGGGAGAAAGTGTGCATACACCTTTGGTTGTGTTTCTCCCTAAAGGGAGGAATGTTGTTCGATGATCATGGACCATCTTCTACATCTAGTTTCGAGCATTTGCCATTGGATCTCTTTGCAGGGGATTCTTTGTCCTTCCACTTCTTTCCACTCTCTCTATTTTGGGGGGGTATTTTCTCTTTATATTTAGGGGGGCTATTCCTCTTATGGGGGGATTCTCTTTTGGGGGGGATTTCATTGTACATGGGTACCTCATCAGGCTTGATTTGCTGGGACCCATCTTTGTACCCACCTAATCTATGCTTAAGGGGGGGTGTTAGTGTAGGTTTTTTATTCCTTATTATAAGGTTTTTCCTACACATTTATTTAAGCTTTCTTAGGTTAATAAAGCATGTTTAATTAGGTGAGAGGATTATGAGGTGTCACCTTCCTACATATGAGCATCCATTTGCTATCTTGGGAAGATACTTTACTATCGTTAGTATGATAGATGGTTGCTCCTCATTGGTCGGTGTTGCCACCTCCTCCCTCTCTCTAGTCTATATAAGCATGCTACCTAGCTTGTTTTTTATTCATTCGATAGTTGGAGATAGTAATTTGATGCTATTTTGCCTTGGAGCACTTCACATCAGTTTTCTCTCGGTATCACTATTATTTTGCTCATTTTATTTGCATTTTACAGTTTATTTGATCTATCTCTTTCAATTTGATTATGGGTTGTAATATGTTTCTCAGATTTTAACAACACCTAATACAAGCTAAGTGAACCAAAGAGCTAGTGTAGAAGCCAAAGACCAATAAATATTGTGAGAAAATGGTGTAGAATGAGAACTAGAGCTAGATCAAATGAGCAAGATTTAAGGAGTGAATATAATGAGAGAATGGTTGAAATAATGGAGAAAAGGAATGCAAGAGGGCATTTTCAATGTGTTTACAAGCTACAAAGGCATTACACTTCATGGGAAGGTGAAAGTGTAATGTCCCAATGACCATAGAGTTAGGGATCTTTTCAATATGTTTGCACATTGTGCAAACATCTACACATCGTGTTAGGGTTCACAATAAAAAATCACTTAAATTTATGAAAAATAAAGGGATTGGGGATGAAATTAAAGTTAGGAAAAAGGGGAATTGGATTATCGACTTTAATTAGGCCAAAGGGGAGGTTATGGAATGTGAAATTACATAGGGTGCAATTTTTGACATTACATTTTACACTCACTTTTACGAGCATATGTATTCTAACGTGTGTGAGCTAAAGTGGAGAAAGGTTGAAGAGAATATAATCAGGATGAAGAGGATGCAAGTCTTTGATTCGATATATGCAATAGAGAAATTGAACTAGGATGCAAAGAGGATACGGGTCTTCCAACTTGCAAAATAGTCTGCAATCTACCACAAACACGTTAGCTACAAACAAACATGTTAGGCAAAAAAATAAAAAATAAACAAGATAAAATTTGTAGACATGACATAATCTGATCAGATTAAAGACAACGTCGATAGGTGTGGCTAGCAAGCCAGAGACCATATGACAAGTAAATAGGCCTATGGTTGTTGTAAACTACATTGCAGGATAGTCACAAAATAGACAAGTCTAGTCAAGTTGCCCCCAAGCTAGACAACTAGATCATAAGACATCAAAATTTATTTCTAAGACAGAATTTTGAAAAATAAGAATAACTAGATATGATAGCCCCCCTTAGAATGATGTATGCTATGTAGAGGAACACATGTTATTCTAAGGAAAAGAAAAGATAGAGAGATGTTGTGGCATAATATGCATACCAAGATGTATTCATGGAATTTTGTCATATGAGGTACAACACATAGAATCCACAACATCTAGAAAAGTAGAGATGAAGAAATCAATATAACAAGGGGATCCAATTATTTGAGGTCAAAACTGATTATAGATGTATATATAGATAAGATAGTATAATTTATATGAACTGTCATCACCCCCCAAATGGATTGCAATAGGAAAAAAAGCGCATGAAAACAAATAAAAAGTCGGTTCAACATGGAAGAGGCCTAAATGCCCTAACACTTCGCATCGATCTTGACGTGAAAGCTAAAATTTACAAAAAATAGAAGAATGATGAGACAAATTGATGAAGTTGTACAATAGATTTTCTCTCATGTATCCAAGTACTTACAGGGGTATCAAGGGTCCTCTAGGTGAGAGCATAAACAGTAATAGATAGGCACAAGGAAACACGAGCAAACACACAAATCTAATCTAAATATAACGAAGAGATAATGCTCTAATCTGACACCTCTAACAAGTCGTCTTGCTCCCAATATAGATAATTATAGGGGGAGGTAAGACGAGCCTATAAAGGGGGGATATCAAGAGTGGTGTCTTCCAACTCACCTACAACAAGAGACAAAAAGGAGTCTACCTCAATGTCCTTATTAGTAGCTCTTATGAGGTTAAGCCATCGATCTAGCAAAGATAGATGACAAAGTTGAGATATCCTCCATGAGTCAAACATACACTTCATTGGAGTGAAGTGGTATGACTAAATAAGAGGAGGATGAGAAACCAAAGTCATTGTCAACCTCTAAAAAAGGGACAATGAAAAACTCTAGGGAAGGAGGTGCCTTATCCATCACAAGAATGATGCACACCATAGTAGAATAAGATAAAGAAGGCAAAGAATATTTTTTGTAACCACTGTGTCGAACAAGATTGCGCTCAAGCTTACACTGAAGTGAATATTGTGGGTTCCTCACAACAAAAGTGAAAGAGAGAACGAGCCACAATAGACACAACCTTTGTATGAGGCATGTCATCGAGCTCAGGGAAAGGAGGAAGATCTGGTAAAGAGTTGATCAAAGGAGGCTTTGTAGAAGGAGTGATGAAAACTTGCACTTGCTTAGGTGAGTCTCATTGGGATCCATTGAGGAACCTAAAAGAAAAATAGAGGCAATGGGAACAAAAGTAGGAGTGGAAGCATAAATAGAAAAGACTTCACAAAAGCGACTTTATCATTACAATCTTATGAAACCCTATGTGGCATAACCTTGATTATAATGATAAAGATTCACAAAACTTATCTATAAACTATGAGAAGATTTACCATGACAATCTTATGAAACCCTATGGCATAACACTTGAACAGCATAGTAAAGACTTCACAAAATGCTTTTATCATCACAATCTTCTGAAACCCATATGTGGCATACGCTTAATCATACGATAAAAGATTCACAAGGCCATTTATCTAAACTATGGAAAGAATCCACCATTACAATCTCTTGAAACCCTATGTGGCATAACACTTGATCAAAATAGTAAAGACTTCACAAAACGACTTTATCATTACAATCTTATGAAACCCTATGTGGCATAACATGATCAAAATAGTAAAGACTTCACAAAAGCAGCTTTATCATTACAATCTTATGGAAACCCTATGTGGCATAACCCTTGATTATAATGATAAAGATTCCAAAACAGATTTATCTAAACTATGAGAAGATTTACCATGACAATCTTATGAAACCCTATGTGGCATAACACTTGATCAGCATAGTAAAGACTTCACAAAAGCGCTTTTATCATCACAATCTTACGAAACCCTATGTGGCATAGCAGCTTAATCATAACGATAAAAGATTCACAAGACAGATTTATCTAAACTATGGAAAGAATCCACCATTACAATCTCTTGAAACCCTGGCATGGCACAATTAATCGTAATAGCGAAGACACATGAACAAATACCAAAAGAGCAATATTGAGGGCAAGGTAGGCGCAGCATATATTTCTCTCTCAAGCAAAAGTTATTTACAAATGAGCAAAGCTCTTATTTATATACATCAAGGTGTAGGTAACCCTAAAATCACCTTGAGTCATCTCTTTACAATCTCTTGAAACCCTATGTGGCATAGCGCAATCATAGCGATAAAAGATTCACAAGATAGATTCATCTAAACTATGGAAAGAATCCACCATTACAATCTTATGAAACCCTATGTGGCATAACACTTGATCAAAATAGTAAAGACTTCACAAAATGACTTTATCATTACAATCTTATGAAACCCTGTGTGGCATAACACTTGATCGTAATGACAAAAGATTCACAAAACAGATTTATCTAAACTATGAGAAGATTTACCGTGACAATCTTATGAAACCCTATGTGGCATAACACTTGATCAGCATAGTAAAGACTTCACAAAACGCTTTTATCATCACAATCTTCACGAAACCCTATGTGGCATAACGCTTAATCATAACGATAAAAAGATTCACAAGACAGATTTATCTAAACTATGGAAAGAATCCACCATTACAATCTCTTGGAAACCTATGTGGCATAACGCTTAATCATAGCGATAAAAGATTCACAAGGCGGTTATCTAAACTATGGAAAGAATCCACCATTACAATCTTATGAAACCCTATGTGGCATAACACTTGATCAAAATAGTAAAGACTTACAAAACGGCTTTATCATTACAATCTTATGAACCCTGGCATAACCCCTTGTAATGATAAAGATTCACAAAAAGATTTATCTAAACTATGAGAAGATTTACCATGACAATCTTATGAAACCCTATGTGGCATAACACTTGATCAGCATAGTAAGGACTTCACAAAACGCTTTTATCATCACAATCTTACGAAACCCTATGTGGCATAACGCTTAATCATAACGATAAAAGATTCACAAGATTTATCTAAACTATGGAAAGAATCCACCCATTAAGACATAAGCAAAAATAGGAGTAGAAACTGAAGGGTCCCCCTCATTCTTTTGTGAATCTTTGCTTTCCTGGTCAATGCTCGTCGGTGATGCTTATGCTCACGCGCAAGTCAGTTGTGATGGCTATGGGCACCAGGAAGGGCAACCTATGAAGACTTCTAGGGATCTTGTTCCACTAAAGGAGTAGGCTCCATACTCGTTGGTAGAAGAACATGCTCTTGAGGATGAACAAGAGGAGGCACATAGATAGATATGGGGGTCTCAAACACGGGCCCATTTCCTTTTTCTTCTTTAGAGTAGGTGGAGGAATGGGAGAAGGCCTCCAAGGTTGAGATGTAGGAACACTAGAAGAGAAGCCAACCCTTGATGCTTGCTTCCCCTTACCATAGAGGGCGGGTTGGGGGATGATGGGCTTAGTTGTTAGTACTTTTTATATTGCTTTTCATACGATTTTAGACACTTTACATATATTTTCTAAGTACCTTCAAAAAAAAAACTTCCATGATATGTTATCCTTTCATACATACTTGGCAACTTTGAACCTAGTTTGTGAATATGAAATATGGTGATAATGTTCATAGTATTGCATGATTTAAACATGAGAATGTATGCATATGAATAAAATTATATGTTTAATTATAATGGTTAGTTGCATATGTATGTTGTGTGGATTAACCTCTCTGCAGCTCAGCATGTGGTAATAAGAATGGAGCATTTGAAGCAAGAACCAAAGTAGCGGAATAGGGCATTAGTGGAGTTCAAGTCGCCTAAAGTGCAAGAAGTTGTGGAGCTGAATGTGAGCCATCACAAAAAGAATAAATGCTGAAGAAGGATACCTGTTCGAGAATTTTGAACATTTGCTTATGTGTCTCATGCAAATTGTTTCATTGAAGTTCTTATTTGAATATGTCTCTTATTCCTTTTCAGCTAGAATGAATAAGTCAGTTTTAGTTTCATGTCCTAGTATCTAGGAGTGGGATTAATGATTACAGCTAGTTAGAAGTTTGAATAAGACTCTCCCCATTTTTGTATAAATTTAGAGGATGAGTTTGTAGCAAAGTTAGTTGGTTGTTATAAGTTGTAAGAATTTAGTCATTTTCTAGTTCCAAGTAATCTAAAAACATGTTGAAATGCAATTATTGAATACAATTTGTAAGAAAGATTTTGTTTGAATATCTAGTGATATGCAATGAATGGACTTGTGTGTTACATGGATGCATAAGAATATGAGTTAGATTTGGTTCTAAGTTAAGTGAGACAGTCCCTTGGGTTGGCCATTTGAGGTATTACCCCTCACTTCATTTATTTACTTGCTCATTTATGCATTCCTGTTAATTTTGTTTCCATTGCTTTATAAATGCATTGTAAAGTAAAGTACAATAGCTCTTACAATTGATTACAACAATCGTTGTTCATGAACAAATGTGTAATTAGTGAATCATAGCACTCTGAAGATTAGAATTGGTTATTCTGTTATTTTGAGTAGTTTTGGATTGATTTTGTACTTGTTATTAATAGTCATCTACAACTTATGTTGCAGGTACTTGTAGCCATTAGGTTCCATAACTACTTTTATTGTTTTTGCAATTCTGTAAGATTCCAACAAAGTAGAATAGTTTGAATAAGTGTGCATAGGATAATCTAGGTGAACATGAGTCCGTGAAGGCACATATTGTGCAATACCATCATAATTTTATGTACCTTGGTTGATGATTTAATGTAGTCTTAAGCAATGTGAAGTGGACTATTCAACTAGTTAACCCTCTAAATTGAGTAAATTTTACCAAGTTCACAATACATTAGCTTAGACTCTATAGGGGACAGTGGGAAAAACTGAGAGTTGGATGACTTGCGATTTAGATTTCAATAAAATGGGCACCTTGCCTTTTCTTGTGCTAGGCACAATAGGAAGAATTAGGAACACCATTGAGGGTTGTGAAGTTGGAGAAGAAGAGGAAGAAGAAGGAGAAGGCCTATGGGTGAGAGCTTACTTTCCCTTAGCCTTCAAAGGTGTAGAGGACAAGGCACATTATTGCACGTGCATAGAGGCCTTCATAGAAATCACTTGAGAAGAAGGTGAGAAAACAACATTAGAAACTGAACCTCTAGTCTTGTACCTTAAGTAGGACTTGTATAGCAATTCCCCACAAGGTGGTATGGGTTTGACTAGAGCAGGCCAAAAATGGTCTAGGGAAAATCCCCCACACAACACGAGTGGTTTATATCTAGTGTCATGGATAGTATACACTATGTCATCATGAGGAAACTTCAAACACTTGTGGATAACTAAGGTGACCAGATTCATGGAGACTAGCCATATAATGCCTAATCTAACCCTAAATAGGTCGAATTTAGGTATCACAACAAATGAGACTTCAAGAGATTTAGGTCCAACAAGGACTAACAAAGAGATAGAGCCAATAGGCAGGACAAAAAGACCATCATGAGTAAAAATTGTAGTTTGTGACTCATCATACTTCTCCCTATGCAAATTATTTATAGAGAGGGTTTCCTCTATGATGACATTGACTCGACTAGTAGGGTCAACCATAATGTTATCATTGACTCAAGCCGATATGTATAACAGAGAAGGTTCCCTATTAAGGGGTAAGTCATGTGGTGTGAATGTTACATCGGGTGCCTTATCCACATGACTTGAAGGAATAATATGAGTGAACGAAACCATATACACGTATTCAAATGGGTTGGGATCAATAGATGAAAAAGTAGACACTATCAAATTAGCAGAATGGGAAGGGAAAGGATTTGTGTATATTTGTAGTTAGTTGTTAGGCTTGGCTACAATATTTGAATTTTGTTTCTTACCATCAAGGTAGATGGTACCGTTGTCTATGTGGTCTTGGATGATATTCCTAACACACACAATCTTTAGTATTATGACTAGAGACCCGGTGGTATTAACAATTTTTTTTGCTTATCATACTAGTTAGGATAGGATTTGAACAACCTTATTTTTGGGAGGGAAATTAAACCATCTTTTAGAAAATTTTGAAAAAAATCATGTAGGACTCTGATAATTTTGTGAAGATTCTATTATGTCTTGTAAAGTTCTTTTTAGAATGAACGGATACCATGTTTGTTACTACTTTGTTCTTTTTTTTATTCCCCAAAAACATACACGACTAATCAATTATCTGGATGGGAGGATGAGGAGGAATCCTCATACTACATCATTGTTTGTTGATATTCATGCAATGCAAGACATAAATGATCAAAGGAAGGGTACTTCATCAAGAGGACCTTCTCTCTCAGCACTGACGTAAGGTTTTTGACGAACACTCATTGAACATCGTATTCTAACAGAGCATAGGAGATTTTTAAGAATAAATATTGGTATTCAGTAATGAAATCAATTACTCTTTTATGAGTTCCTTGCTTGCAACAGGAGAGATCAGTGACAATGATCTTCAACTCAATTTTTGCCTGAAACTATTGCAGGAACTAATTAATCAATTGGTCAAGAGAAAAGATGGAGTTGTCAAAAAGTGAGCATAACCATTCCAATGCAGCATCCTTAAGGAAACACAAAAATATCTTTGCCAACATGGCATCTTGATAAAGGAAATCAATACACATGGTAGGAAAGGAGGAAACATGGGTTTGCAGGTCTCTCCTCCTCCACTATACTTATCAAATTTAGGAATCTTTGCCCCTCAGGGTATAAGAACATTTAAAATAGCAAGGGATAGAGGGCTACAATGATAATATGGTTGAAGTGTGGATTGAGAAGCAAAGCTATTCAAGTTGGGAAAATATGATTGCATCTATCCCATATATTGTACAACAAAGCATTAAGGACGAGATCGGTTGACGAAGCCTGACTAGTTTAGGTGTTGGAGGTGGTTCGAGTTCTGGATGTAGGGACCTTGAATCCCAATGATACATGATTCAATATGATTCCAAAACCATCCATGGGCATAAAATTTGTATTATTAGTAGTGGTAAGAGAGGGCACATAAGGACTAGTTTCAACCATATGCAAAAACACTCCTAACATCAGAACATACAACTGGTTACCTGCAATTTCTAATTGGATGTCTTGAGGGTTACCCAAGACAAAAGTGTATAAGGGGACATGGGTTTCCACTATGTTAGTAATCCCTCAAAGCAACTCAAGGCCTCTGTGATATGAGATAATCAAATCTCTCAAACCATTAAGAAGAGGAGAAACTTGAGTGTATGTGTTTTCTTTTGTTAAGAAATCTTCACTCTTTTAATCTCTCCTCCAAAGAATAGATTTTCTCAATGGGGACCCAAAGAGAAAATTCACAAGCTAGGGGAGAGGAAGAGTTAGGAGTGCTTGGTGGAGTATGCACTTGCACTTCAGCTAATGGATGAACACAATCAAAAGGAGGGGAAAAATCAAATGATAGTCCTATAGTGAATTCCTTAAAATTAAGACCTTAGCAAGGAGGACTGGACTGTCTTCTAGAACCCGTATCTAAGTGTCGATAACTTCTCCTAACTATGTGCCCGAAGGTAGTGGACTAGGTTGTGAAACTCATAAAAGTGTCACAACATGCGATCCAATACATGTCCCAACAAGAGAGAAGAAAATTTTCAACCAAAGATTAGGTAAGAATAGGTTCATGTCCGGTTCACCAAAATGTAGTAGAGGAAAAATGATGCCCCTCATCCTTAAAGGGCGAGTGTTTCTCACTACCTCAAGGGCAAAGCTCGAGTGAAAAGGATGGAAGGACAAAGGAGTTTTGCTAATATTTTGTGTTTTATGAAAGATCAAGGGATAAATCTTTTAGAGATTGAAATAGTAGACTTTAGAGGTCTTGTGAGCAAGTTGACTAGCTCTTGACCAAGGATAAAAACATGACATGCAAACATCCCCACAATGCACTGTAGTCTCATACAAATCGAGAAAAAAAATTGTAAATAAGGATGTTAAAGAATCCACTAACTATTTAGAGACTAAAATATGAAGGTTGTGCTAAATTAACAAAGTAATAGAAACAACAAAAAAAGAGATAACATGCATATATCAAACGAAATGAAACAAAGTGACAAGATGAAAAAGGTGAGAAGAACGGTTCTATGCAATGAGATCTCCCGTAATGCTCCAACTTGACAACTTGCACACACAAAAATAGGGAAAAATGTTGGGGCTGTTTAGGAGCTTGCCTTAGTCAAGCCCTCGCATAGGTGTTCCCACCTCCACAGACAACTAGATAGATAGATAGAAAAAAATAATAGACAAGAAAGTAAGTAGACGAGATAATATACAAGTTAAAATGATAATATGCTACTTGACATGAGTACGATAATGAAATAGAAATAAAGGATGTGGTTACCCTCCTTTAAGCAAATTAGTGATGCCAAAAGAGAGTATGCAACACTTGGACAATCCAAGAGAACCAAAGAGTTGGTGTAGAAGCCAAAGAGCAATAAAGATTGCAAGAAAATAGTGTAGAATGAGAATGAGAGCAAGATTGGAGGAGTGAATAGAATGAGAGAATGGTTAAAAGAATGGAGAAAAGGTATGCAAGAGGGCATTTTCGATGCATCTGTAAGTTATAGAGGTGTTACACTTTGTAGGCAGGTTGAAGTGTAATGTCCCAATGGCCATAGAGTCAGGAATCTTTTTAAGATGTTTATGTGACGTGTAGATGTTTATGTGTCACGTTAGTGCCTACGACAAAAAAAATACTTAAACAACCAAAAATGAATTGGTAAGGGATGCAATTAAAGTTAGGCAAAAAGGGAATTGCATTATTGACTTTTATTAGGCTAAAGGGGAGGTTATGGAATGTGAAATTGCATAGGGTGCAATTTTCAACATTACAATTATATATATATATATGTTGCTTTTTAAATATATAATTTTAGTTATAATATATTTTTAAAAATGTAGTTTTGGTTTTTGTTGATATAGAACACCTTTAATCTGATTTGTAAATGATTGTGAAATTTAAGTTAAAAGATAAGAATTTTTATTGACATAATCATGCCATTACACTTCACCCCTTACTCCAGTTGTAATTATACCTCTTCCCATAATAATTTTGAAATAAAATAAAATCTCATAAATCAATAAAATAAAATAAAATAATTTACAATATAAAAAAAAATTCAAATAAAATGTAATAAATTAATATAAATAAAATAAAATAATTTTAAAATAAATATATTTAATTTTTTTACTAGTCATTATCACATTTGAAATAAAGAAAAATAAAATTTATCACCAAAATATTTACTTATTTGTAAATGTACATTTGACTATATATGATAATTAATTAAAATCCAGACTTTCGAATATAACATAATTAAACATTTATGATAACTCTCTCCAAATTGAAAACAAATGCCAAAACGCTAGGGCAAACGTACCAATAGTTGCCATGGCTAACTTCGCACATCCGTAGAGAGTGAAGAATACATCAGAGTTCTTCGAATTTTTTTTGGGCCTGTCCATAAGCAAGTTATTAGCTTAAAAAGAAAAAATTGACTTGTGGGTAGTTAAAACATGTTTGCTTAAACCCATAAAGTGAGAGGTGGCCAAAAAAGGTGTTTTTAAAACTTTGTCTGCTACATCACTACCACTTTGCCACTACCTGTTTATTACACAACCAAAAAAAAATCCGATTTCAAATTATAAAAAACATTTATTTCAATGTGCATTTGTATGTGGGTCCACTCATATTTAAACATGGGTCCGCTAGGAGGTGGGCGCAATTTATTTACTCGACCACATGAATATGTTCGCTATATGCCACATATACATCTACTTAACCACGGGTATAGGTTAAGTTCACCACGAGTTGCCAGGCAACTTTTAGCCCTAAAGTAATTACCTCTTGCAATTTTCTCTCACATTTTCTCCTCACATCTCCTGCCATCCTCTTGACCTCCTGCAAATGTTCAAGGTTCCGCCTGGTGTCATCTTCCACCAGGTAACATTCTTCACGTCCTTTCCCCTAACACTTTGTATGTTCAATAATGGGTGTTAGTTTAAACAAATGATGCAACAATGTTTTTATCAATTTCTGGCGAAAGGGTTGGTTGAAGAGTGAAGGCTATTTAGTTTAAAAAATTCAAACGTAGGGGAAATGGAAGCGAAGTATGGCTTCTCGAAAAAGCTTCAACAAAAAGGTTTTTTCAGGCCAGTGTCAGTATTTAGGTTGAAGTTTTTATTGAAAAATCCTCACGAGGAGGTGGTAGAGGTAGTGTTGGAGGCTTTGGGAACACATTTCACGGAGGCCACCCATAGAGGAAGAATGAATGTGGACATAACTTCTATGTTATTTGCATGGGGTCTTGAATTAAACAAAGAAATTGAGGTGGTAGGATGGGTGATGAGGTCACTGTTTATGGAGGAATTACTTGGGGAAATGGAGTCCTTGTTAGAATGGGCAATACCGGGTCAAGGATATGATATCTTGGAAGGCATCAAGGATATGCACGAATCCACAAAAGAAGGGCTAATTCCTTTTGTGAGATGGTGGAGGAGAGTGGACTGGGAACTTTACAAGCTGGGAATTTTAGCAGCTTGGGAGAATTTAAAACTAGTTTTGCACCAACAAGAAGCCGTAGAATGATAGGAGGAAATAACCCAACTTCATTAGGTCCCAAGGTGGAAGCGGTCTGCATGCAGGGGAAGAGCTTGGGGAGGTAGGTCTGGTAGAAATGGTGTTTAATCAAACTAGGGTGGCCTTTTTTGAAGACGGGAAAAGAAATTTTTGGGTGAAAGATGGCTTGTGGTGGGAAGAAAGCGTGGGGAGCGGAGGGAAAGGAAGTAGGAAAAGCAATGAATGAAAGGCTAGTAGGAAAGCGAGCAGAGCGCAAGGGTGGCGATGGTTTTGGTTTGCAGAAGGCGGATGATCCCTGTTTAGAAATGTTTGTGCTTAGCCTTTAGGCATGAACGGTGTTTTTTGTCTCTTGCAATTTCGAAGGTTGAAATGATTATTCGTATCAAAGGTGGAATGGATGTATTGTTCGGTTGGGTTCAGGGTAGCTCCCTCCAGTTTACTAGGTTGAAATATAGAAGAAACTTTCTGGTGGCTCTGTCTTTCGAGCTTATTTTTGTTATGTAACATTTTATCCATATTAATAAAATATTAGCCTTTATCTATCAAAAAATAATAATGGGTGTTAGTTGGCATTGAGGGTCATTGTGTGTTTTGCTATGTTTTACAATCATTTCTTTGTATGGCATCGAGGGTTTGACTATAATGATTTTCTCTACGATATACTATGAAATCATTACATAGAATGTGAATGAAATAGAACATTGTTTGATTTATTTCAAAATCCCTTGTGAAAAATCATTAATTTTAATGGGCATTGGAAAAAATGCCCCAAATTTTTAACTGGTTGAAGGAATACACATGATACATGTCTACGTGATGTTTTAGTTGACCCACGAATTCTATATACAAATTTTTAGACAATGATTTGATTCAATATGTTCTCCATCTATTTTGTCAACTTTGCATGATTGTATGGATGTTGTGTTGGGGTTTATTATACTGTGAAATAATTATAGTGAATGGCTATTGCCATGAAGGGTTTCATTGCATTGTGGAATTATTGTGTGTATGGCATTGAGGGTTTTAGTGCTATGATTTTTTTTTACGGTATACTATGAAATCATCACACAGAATGTGAATTAAATAGAACATTATCATTTTTTTTAATCCTTCCATTATAATCATGAAATTTAATGGGTATACAGTTTTTGCCCCAATTTATTGAGCAGTTTCAAAATATGAGTTAATCTATTTTCTTCCACTTATTTGGGTAGAGGTTTTCTTTTTTCAGTAATTACAATTTGCACACAATGATATATTCTTATGAAATCATTACATACAATGTGAATTAAATAGAACATTGTCGGATTTTTTTCTGAATCCCTTCATTATAATTATAAATACATAAATTTGGACACTTAATTTATCCAAATTTATCCCCTTTCATCTAAGCATCCCCTTATTTGCATTAATTAAGTAATATCACTATTATTTAATTAATATTCTTAATTATGCTAAATCCCTAAGGTATTTAATTAATAAATAAATACCTTATCTCTTTAATCCTCCTTTTCATCAAATGAATTAAATAAATATTCCTCACATGTCACATCCCTTTCCTAATCCTAATTATTCTTCTAATCTCATCATTAGGGATGTGCACATGCCTAATCCTTGATTAGGATGTGTCACATCCTCCAACTTTTGCAAGTTGGCCTATAATATCTCTTAGCCGCCTAACCCTCCTCTAATCCTTAATTAACTAGCCTAATCAACCTCTCAAAGAATTTTTAATTCCTTTTATCCTTCCAAAGGATATTAAATTATTTTTTCTCTTCCTCATGTGATCTTTGACTTGTCACATCAAGTCACATGTGAAATCCTCCATAATTTTCCACTTGCCTCTAATCTATCATTAATTTGTTTAATCAAGTACAAGTACACAACCTTAATCACTTAATTAGGTCAACCTAATCTCCATGTCATTTATGGAATGTGTCCTATGTCAACCTTATTAAAGCCTTTCTTTTTTTGGAGAAGGCACTCCATTCCCCATGTGAATTTTTAATTCACATTTAATCCCCCAATGCATTTCAAGGAATTTTAAATTCCTTCTCTCATCTTCGTGTGGATATTTGAAGATTTTTTAATTCCTCACATGTCCTTTCACCCACATGGGGATAAGGACCTACTTTATAAGGAAATCTTGTCCCAAACCCGAGGTACTATGTAGTACCTCCATGTCATGTACTCTCCTTCCAACTCATGTACATGTCATCCTTTTCAAGCCACTTCACATGCCACATGTCAAAATGTGAGGGCTTGTGAGTTCTCAACTCACCATAGCCCTACATTTTGGCCTTGTTGGTTTAATCCCAACCATCCATTTCTCTAGAGAATTCAATTTTTTTTATAAATACCCCATCTTTTCTTTCATTTTAGGAGATCATTATGCTAGCTAAACTCTTGCAATTTTTTTCTTGAGCCATACTTATCCAAATTCTTGCATTTGCATCCATTATCACCTATTTTCCATTCATCTTACATTCGTCTTGCATCTCTTGCCATCAAAGGAGCATACACTACATTAAAGATTGAAGGGCCAACAAAAGGATCGATTCGAGACAAGGTGAAACAAATTCATTTGTTATCTTTGCTTTATTTTTGAGTCTAACTAGGCCAATCTTGAGGTGTAGGGTGTTCATAGTTGTTATTTACACTCTTTTGTTTGCTGCTCATTTTCTAACAAGTATTTTTTCCCTATCACAATAATCATGAAATTTAATGGGTATACAATTTTTGCTCCAATTTATTGAGCGGTTTCAAGATATGGGTTAATTTGTTTTCTTCCACTTATTTGGGTAGAGGTTTTCTTTTTCCAGTAATTACAATTTGCACACAATGATATATTCCTTTGAAATCATTACATAGAATGTGAATTAAATAAAATATTGTCAAATTTTTTATTTTTTTTCTGGATCCCTCCATTATAATCATGAAATTTAATGGGTATATAGTTTTTGCCCCAATTTATTGAGCAGTTTCAGGATATGGGTTAATCTATTTTCTTCCACTTATTTGGGTAGAGGTTTTCTTTTTTTTTAGTAATTACAATTTACCCAGACAACAATATATTCTTATCAGATTATATATAAAACATCACTTTTACTACTATATAAAACATTTGTCAAAGTCAATACTACTTATAAAAACTATACCTGTCAAAATCGAATGAACAACTCTTAGCTTGCATGCTATAATAAAATAATTCTTTCCATAAATATGTATTAACATTCCCCTACTACCATCTATATATGTTCTACAGTATAATACATTCATATACATATTAATAACAATGTGTGCTTATCGTAACATAGGATATGAAGATTTGGTTCAAATTGTGATTGGTTTTTTCCAATAACATATTTTTAACTTCATGAAATCCTTACTCCAAAACAGATTTGAAACCCAACACAAACCTTGACTTGTTGTTTACGTTGAGCAGGGTATGACATAACGACAACTCATATATATATAAATATATATTATTTTGAATCTTGCCAATATACATCCCCATAAATGCATCTCGTGTATATTGGCCCTTCCACGCCTTATAGGGATTTGGTTCAAGTTGTATTATTGTACCTATGGCTACAGTTTTTGACATAGAAGGCATGAAAAACATATATTATATATACTATGTTGTTTTTAGTGAATTTCCTATACCTAATCACCAAGTGAAATTGTTGAAGCTATAATATTTTTTGATGTTATTTGGTTTTTTATGCATACAATGTAAGAGTTGATGATTAGTGTGGATTACGATTTGGTTAGCCATCAATTAATGCTCCACTTCTTCATGACTTGCATTGTGCATACAACTTGTCAAACATTGGATAGCTTAGGATTGTCTTTCTAAACAACTAGGGATGACAACATATTGGTTTTCCTCCCTACATGGTGCATATCTCAAGGCATGTGTCTCTAATTCAAATGGTAGTGGGTTCTCTCAGGTTGAAGCTATTGACTATTATGAGACCTTTGCTCTTGTTGCAAAGATGGATTCGATTCACCTTGTTCTTGCTATAAATACATCACAGGGATGGTCAGTGTATCAGATGGATGTGAAGAGTGCTTTCTTGCATGGGGATCTTCATGTGGAGATCTATATGGAGCAGCCACCAGGTTTTGTGCAGGACCTTTCACTTGTTTGTAGGCTTTGATGTTCACTGTATGGTCTCAAACAGGCCCCTCAAGCTTGGTATGAGAAGGTGGATAGTTTCTTGCTTGCTTTTGGCTACTCTTGCTGCCATTCTAATCCCATAGTTTATACTCAATGACATGGAGATGATCTACTCATACATGTGCTCTACATGGATGATTTGATTCTCACTAGGAGTTTTACTTCCATGATTCAGAGTACACAATGAGCATTGATGGAGCTATTTGACATGACCAACCTTGGTCTTTTGCACTACTTCCTTGGTCTTCGGGTTCATCAAAATTTTGAGGAGATCTTCATTTTCCAATAGAAGTATGCTCTTGATTTGCTTCACAGTTTTGGCATGGCTAATTGCAAGCTTGCCCCTACTCCATTCTATTCAGGTGTTATACTATCTACCAGTTGCACTACTCCTATAGTTGATCCTACCTTGTATCGACAATTGATTGGCAATCTTTTGTACAACATATAGTTGTCCTGATATTTCTTTTATGGTTGGACTTGTCTCTTGCTTCTCACAGGTGCCTCATGAGAGTCATTGGAAGGCCACCAAACGTATCTTGAGATACATTTAGGGCACTACTCATTTTGGCATTCACTACACTTCAGGTGCATCTCAGATAGTGGGATTCATTGACTTAGATTGGGCTGGTGATGTCAATGATTGGAAATCTACTTATGGCTTTGTATTTTGCCTTAGTTCTAGTCCAATTGCATGGTCATTCAAGAAGCATACTATTATTGCATTATCATCGATAGAGGCTGAGTATCAAGGTGCAATTTTGGCTAGTCAAGAGGTTTTGTGGCTTCATCAGTTGATGATTGAGTTTGGATTCCCTTCCACTCAACCCAATACTCTTTGGTGTGTGACAATCAGAGTGCCATCTACATCTCTCGCAACCCAATGGAGCATCAGCGTACTAAGCATATCAAGATCCACATGCACTTCATTAGGAAGCTCATCTAGGATGGTGTTCTTAACTTGGAGTATTTGCCTATAGATTAGCAGGTTGTAGACATCTTCGCTAAATCTTTGGAATTGCCTCATTATCTTTAGTTGCGATCGATGCTTGGGGTGAAGGAATTTGTCCTTGGGGGGTCTCGAGGAGTCCTCCTTCCTTCTTTAGTTTTCAGTTTTATTTGTAGCTTTTTCTCTCTTTTGGAGGGGAGTTTTCTCCCACAAGGTTTTTCTCCTTTTATCTACTTATGAGAGTTTTTTGTCTTGTAAATGGGTACCTCATCAGGCTTAGTTGTCGAGACCCATGTTTTTCATTTTGCATTGGTTTGTTCCTACCTAAGTTGCACTTAAGGGGGGGTGTTGGTGTGAATAAGTCTTGTACCTAGTTTATTCCTTTACTAGGTACTTAGGGGACTTAATTCACATGTTAAGTTTACTTAGGATATTAGTTGTATCTTCTAGAAGTCTTAGTTGTCTTGTCTAGACTTTACACTTTCCTAGGTAGTTATGAGTTAGTTGTCTCATGTGATAGGATTAAGACACTTGTCATGATATTGTCTTATCCTATCTCTCATCCTTGCCTTTATAAGCAAGGCATCTCTAGCATATTTTGCATTGTATTCTATTGCATAGATCATTTGTATCATATTGCAATCCTTTTTTGGTGGAATAGCATCTTCCATTGTTGCTTCTCTCTATCTCTTGTGGAGGTTATTTGGTGTTGCAGATTGAAGATCTTGGGTTGATCACTTCAATAGATTGCACATATTTCTCAGATAAGGACTTGTAAGAACAACTTAACATACATCAAGAGGCTTATATATATATACATACACACACACACACACACACACATATATATGTACATACACACACACGCATATATACACATATACATATACATATACATATACATATACGTATATATATATATATATATGTATGTGTATATATATGTACGTACACACACATATATACACATATACGTATATATATATATGTGTATATATATGTATGTGTATATACACACACACACACACACACACACACACACACACACACACACACACACACACATATATATATACATACATACACACACACATATATATACACATATACGTATATATATATATATATATAATCATATCAGGTTTCCTTTAAATACTTTTTCCTTTTATGCACTTTTTTATATTTATGTACTCAATATCTACATTATCTTGAGGCATACGGATTATATTGTTTTCAATCAACTATTCAAAATCAAAGGGTCCAAAATTAGAAACAATAACATTATCCATTTTTTAATCATATCACAGTTACATCTTTATCACCTGCATTCTATCATTCATGTTAAGCTTTCCAACTGCACACATCAAATATATGCATATGCATATGTATGTATGAATGTATGGTGAGGATCCAAACGTAATTTTAATGTTCTCTTGTTCATAATAAAATATGTATATATGTATGTAAGGATCATATGAATGATGTGAAATGTTGAAGACTATCAATTTATATTGTGCAATATGATGCTCCAATCAAAACTCTTATTGTTGTGCATGCAATATCGTAAGGATGATTTGATGTGGGAATGCTACTACCCTCGTTTATTAAAATTTTTTTGCAGGCATGTGAGAGCATCAAGAGTTGAACCAAGTATGTGGATGATCGACATATCAACAAAACTGTGTTTGTTAACACACTAAACTATATTGGGAAATTTTGCTCTAAATGCATTGTGATATTTATAATTTGTGTATATTGTGCTAAAAAAAATTACGCTTTTATGAATACATATTTGTTTGGTACGTGGCGAATGATCATGCAAATATTATACACTCTTTCAAGGGCAAAAGCCCCCAATAGCAGGGGTTCAAAGGTGCAACCCCCAATTTTTTCTTTTTGTTAACACATCAAGGTTTTTTCCTGCTGACACATCAAATGATAAACCAACTTTGTAAAACCCTAATTCTAGAAGCTTTCAAAAAGCTTGTTATAAGCAGTTGGGATGTATGTTGCAGCAATGTGCATAATTCACAAGAAGCTAATATGTTTTGCACTGGATAATAAAATCATTGGGTGGCTGATTTTCTATGGATGTAGCACATATTGGGTGAACCACGTAAATTTTTTTGTGTTGATCTCTTTTGTGTTATTCTTCATTTTTATTTCTAGGTTATTTAATTTGCATATAATTGTTAATGTTTATTGCTTCAATCTGCTTGAACCCTAACATATATGTATGTACGTTGGACTCGTAATGGCAAGCATGCGAGGACTTCTCAACATTAAACAAAAGACATCAAGTGTTAACCACATGTAAAGTCTTTATGGATTTAATTTGGCAATGACCTAGTAGATAATGTGCATCTCTTTAATTATGATAAACCATTGTATTATATTATAGACTATGGAAACCTCAAGCGTTAACCATAGGTAAAGTCTTTATGACATTTAGATAGAGAATGCAAAAAAAGACATCAAGCATTAACCACAAGTAAAGTCTTTATGACTGTAAGGTAGGGGGACCAACCACACCAAGGATCAAAGTCATAGAGCGTTGAGAGTGGAGGTTTTCCTTAACTTACCTCGAGCTAAGCGGGTGTTTAGGTCAAAGATAAAGAATGGAGAGCACTTTCAGGTGATTCTATCACTCTACTTATCTAAATACTTGGATGAGACTAGACGATCCAATTTTTGGAATCTAAATTGCACCTTATACAACCCTTTGCTCGAGGACAACAATACAACACGCCAACATCTCATGGGGCGCTAGTGTCTGTATGGCCTAAAAGTGGAAAAGTATAGTCCCGACTACCAAAAAACTTACTTGCAGTCTACCTAATAAAGTTTAACAAAATGAACATAATAGAAAAATACAATGGATGATTATAAAGATGATAAAGGAGATAGATAAAACAAGGGTGACAAAGTCCAACTCACTAAGTGTCTAGTTCACTAGCAAGCTCCATGGTCACGTACACCTACACACAGCCAAGAGAGGGAAAATGTTGGGACCGTATAGGGGTTTGCCTCAGTCAAACCCCCACTTTGGTGTTTCCACCTCCAAGGATAGCCAAGAAAGCCACGAGATAGAAAATGTGATAAAGGAAATGAACACTATGAAAGAGATAATGCTACTCTATCAAACCACCACGAAAGAAGGACAGTGAAGCAATACCACCTCCACCCAAAGGCACTCAAGGCCAATGAAGGGAGAATGCAAGTTTGTGATCTTGGAAAAGTCGACATGACTGTAGCGATGATGAAAGAGGTCTTGCAAGACTCTAAAATTGTAGCTTCTATGGTAGCACAACATGTTCCTAGTGAAGTTGATGGAGCAACAAGATGTTGAGTAATGCTCAAGAGATGTCAAAGGAATGCAAGAGATATCAAGTGAATGTCTAGAATTGTGAAGAAGATTAAATGGTTATGAAAAATATCAATTTGAAGGGAGATTTAGAGGGAAAGAGCCATTTTCAGGCCAGTTGGTCAATACAAAGGCGTTACACTTCATGCCCAATGGAGAACATAACATCCCTACAGACTCTAGCAATAGGAATCTATAAGGGTCGGTAGCGCACTGCACAGGCATCCACACATTGCGCTTGTGTCCCTAACAAAAATTCCCCCACTAACACAAAATACAAGCACCAATTGGATTCATTTCAGATGGGTGGTTGAATTTCATAGCCGAGTTTGATTCTCTAAGGTGGATGGATGCAAAAGGGGAATTTACACAAGCGGTGCAAATTTGCTCCTATACATTTTGCCCCCACTTTAGCGAGCATGAGTGTTAATGAGTGTTCGATGAAGTAGATAGAAGAGTTTAAAAATGTATACCTGAACCATCGAGGAAGTAGATCGCAATTTGGCAAGCTTCAAAGTGCAGGGTAGGAAAACAACTCCATAAGTACTCTCTCTTGGGGAGGTTCAAACAAAGGACTTCATAGCTCCTTGGAACTATAGTGTTGAACAAAGTACACTGAAGGCCTGTAGACCAACGATGGAAAAATCCTATAGGATGTGAGTGCTTCTCAAGCCCTTAGACTTTCAAAGAAGGTGCTCCCCAGGTACTCTCTCCTAAAGGAAGCTTAGTGTAAGGGGAGTTCATAGAGTCATACTAGAAAGCAGCTTCACAGGCACACCTACAAAGCAACATATTAATTCACAGATAAAACATGTGAGAAAACAAAAAGCAACCACACAGACAAACAAGAAGATAGTCATGTAGACAATCAATAATTTGAAGGAAGAGCTTTCAAAGGGGTCCCTCGGGAACCCTTCAAAAGAAAAGTGGTCCACTCAAGGAACACGTTGTTAGAAAGTGCAAGAATGTTTTTTTAAAATCGATTCAACATTAAGGAATCCTTTTGGAAGATGTTCACTTCATAAAGGAATTCAAAAGGAAGAAAATGCCCCCTTGTGAGGGGAAGGTCGAGGCTTCTCCCGCGGGAAGAGTTGCTCCCTCCTTAGAGGAAATTTTTTCAAGTTCTTTCTTTACGAACCCATGATGAAGGAAACACATTTCACTAAGGGTCCTTGTTGAGAATGAGATTTTTTGAAAAATGTTTTTGAAATGATTTTCGAGAAAAAGATTTGTTGGCCACATAATGCATTTTCTGAAAATTGAAGATGACATGATAGCCCCCCCTTAGGATGGTGTGTGTTGAACATAGAGGCACATGACATCCTAAGGAGAGAAATACAAGAATGAAAAAGTGATGTTGTAGCATGTGGAACATAGTGATATGTCATTGTGGTAATGTTGTCACACATACGAGGGTCAACACATGAACACCACAACATCACAAAACAAGCATGAAAGATAATATGGCAACAATTAAAGAGAGACAATCACATCACAAACAAGGCACATAGGGGAAATATGATATTTTAGGGTCAGAGCTACTCATAAATATATATAGGTATAATAATAGCATATTAATGAATTGTCATCAACCCCCTACTATATCAGACCATATGAAGAATGGATGAGAAGACAAAATAAAAATAAAAAACTAGGTCAACATGGAAGGGAAGCCTAAATGCTCCCAACAATTTTGCATCATCCCCAATTGTTGAAAACCAACACACATACTAGAATAATGCAACAAATAGAGGAAGTTTTAAGACACAAAAACACTCTTGTATCCAAGCACCTACAGGAGTGACAAGGGTCATCCAAGAACACATAACGCAAGCATGGGGAACACAAACACACACAATCTAAGAAGTGGCACCCCCTAACACACATCAACCAAGAGGTCATCGGCCTCCCAATCTAGATCATTATACAGGGAAGGAAAAAAAGCATGCAAGGGTAGAATATCAAGGGGGAACCCTCCAACACCCCCACAACAAGAGCCAAGGAAGGACCCTTAAATATTGTTGAAAGGGACAGGACCTCATCCAAAGAGTTAAACATGCATTTCACAGGAGTGTCATGTGTTGCCTCAACGGGCAAGGGAGGCGATGCCTGAGATTCACTGTTAGGCTCACTGAGTGACTCAAGAGTAGTGATGGACTTTGGGGATGTTGAAACCTCTTTTGTCACTAGGATGGCACATGCTAATGCATAACCACCTTCTAAAGAAGGTGGATTCCTCTTTTGCCCCCCATTGCTAGTGGGGCCATCCTCCATCTTCTGCTTCGTCAAAGGATGAAAAATCCCCACATATGAGTCAAAAGGCGTAGAGGAGGAAAAGACTGTGATAGACACCACTGAGGTGTTCGACATGTCCATGGGTCTCAAGAATGGTGGGATGTCTGAAAGGGACATCAAGAGAGGTGGCTTAACCGAATGAGCAATAAAAACCTACACCTTTTCGGAGTGAGGGGTGTCTATGCTCATAGCAAGAGCCAAAAGAAACATTGAGGCTGACTGAATTGAAGCAAAGCAGATAGGAGAGGACACATCAACAAGCCTTGAAATAGGGGCGGTCGACTCCCTTTCCTTCCTTTATAGAGTGACTTGCTTAGCGGCCAGAGCCTTTTGTCGACGCTTGTGCTCACACACAAGGCAATTCCTATGACTCTGGAAACTAGAGGCTGGGAGCTAGATGGAACATAAGGCTCTTGCTCAACCATCAAAGTGTCCATCATGACCATTTATGATGGAGGGAGAGTCTCCTAGATAAGAGCAAGAGGGAGAGACTAGGAGGAGGTTAGAGTAGCAGTGTGGGGAGTTGATTCTAATGCCTTAGCGGCGGGCCTCTTCCCATTCACTACCTTGGGAGCAGGAGCAATAGGAGGTCTTGGAGGCTGAGACATAGAGGACTCCCCACGAGGATCCTTCCCCTTACCATTCATGTCGGACAGAGGGCCCGTGGGTAGGGTAGGAAGGTCGGATACCCAAATTTTAACTTTATGCCAAGCAGGTACCATCAGACTTCTTATGTGAAAACTAGGAGTAGTCACCCAAAGCTCCTCTTTAGGAAGGGAGGATTTAGTGGTGCCTTGAGGACGGGGGGCTTGTCCTTTCTCTTCCGAGAGGAGGAGGTAGCTTGCTACTGCACTACCGGAAGGGTCACTTTCGGCTATCTTTTGCCCCCAATTTTGTACTTCACATAGTTTTGGTAAAACAAGATTGTTCTTGGAGGGAGCGGACAAAGCGGGGCAAGCCAAAAATGATCCAAGGAATAACCCACACGGGATACCAATCGTTGATATTCAATGTCATGCACAACATGCACGACACCTTTGTGAGAGAAATTTAAATATTTGTGAATAATAGAAGTGATTCCATTCATGGAAGCTCGCCATGGGATGCCCAACTTCACCCTGAAAAGATCAAATTCTAGAATGACATCAAAAATTGTATCCACAACCCTAGGTCCAACTAGGACGAAAAGAGTTATAGATCCATATGGCTTAAGAGGGAGACCGTCGTGCGTACGTATGATAGATTTTGTTTCCTTATATTCCTCCCTTTATAGTGAATTTAACCATAACATCTCCGTAATAACATTTACTCGGCTCGCAAGGTCAACTAGGACTCCTGTCACAATGTTTCCATTGAGGCGAACAAGAATGTATAGAGGAGAGGGCTTATTATTCAAGGGCAAGTCTTGCAAGGTGAAAGTCACATTTGGCAAACCAGTTGTAGGCTATGGGGGAGGAGTAATCGAGACCATATTAACATACGTCAAGGGTTGAGGAGAAGCATTAGAGGGGTCAATAATCAAGTTCGCAGAATGAGACAAAAATGGATACATGTAAATTTGTAACTCACTATTGACCTTTGCTATCGACTTATTCATGTTTTGTTTCTTCCCATCAAGACAAATGGTACTGTCGTCGACGGGATCCTATATCTAATGGCACGGGTGCATGCAACACTTGGTATCATGCACATTAACATGATGGTACTGACAAAAAGCATTCCCATCATACCAATCAAGATAAGGTTCTTTTATAGGTCGATGGTTTTCCAAGGTTATGATCTTATCCTTGTAAACACAAAAATTGTACTTCTTTGCATAAAGAACAATCTGTTGCCTAATTTAATTCTATTTTAGACACCCTTGTATCAATCACCCATTAAAAACTACATTTATAGGCCCCTAATGCTTATTATTTTTTATCTAGAGGCTCATTTCACTCAAAAATCATACAAATCCCAACAAATAATGCTTAAATTATTCATATCTCAAAAACCCACCTTCAAAAACCACACATGGGACCCATTCGCCACCTTGGGAGAATGAGTCCCCTTTAGTGGGACCCATTCGCCAAGTGTGGCAAATGAGTCCCTTTTGGGGGAATTTTCAATTTTAAGCAGGAAACCCACTGACTTAATTCAAATTTTCAATGGATGTCGGCCTCTTAGGTCTAAATAACGGGAAATTAGGTATTGATGCCTATAAATATGTGTTTTTAGGTCATTTTTCACGTCATCTAGTCATTTTTACCAAGTAAATTCTAAAGTCAAGTGGTGAACATCTTTCGCAAGAAGTTTCATTAATCTTTCTACAACAAAGTTGAAGCTTTAGGACAACAAGTTAGGATTTTTGCAAGTCTTCAAGCTCATTTATTATCCAAGATCCAACATTGCAAAGGGTTGATCATGGATGCCTATGGAGAATCATGGAGAAATCTAGGTTTAGGAGATGCAACTAGCCATCAAATCAAGTCTAAAGACTTGTTTTCAAAGTGATTCCATCTTCCATTTTCTCTCTGTCTTTAGATTTAAGGTTTGTGTGTCTTTAACATTCATTCAAAATATTTTAGGTTTTCTTAGGTTGAAGTCTTACATCATTCAAGTTTCACTTACACATCTTATTCTGGCACATTAGAATAGGGTTTTGTCTTACTTTTGATTTCCCTAGTCTTAGGCACACTTAGGGCTAGGGTTTTATTCATATTTTATTATCCTTCCAAGGTTTAATTATCGATCAGGGATTTGAGCAAGGTGAACCCCCCATTAGAAAATAAATTATATTATGTTTTGTAGATGTTTTCAAAGATCCAAATCCAAGATTCAATTTGGAAGTGCAGTGCAAGTGACAAAGTGCAGATTTGAGACTTTAATTTTTGAAAAATGGGAAAAGGACTAATTCACCATGAGTGGCGAATGAGTCCCACTGGAGGTGTCATTAGGACAAAGTGCAAATTCCAATACCCTTTTGGCAGATATAAACTTCTAAACAAAAATCCTGATTTGGGACTAATTCGCCTAGGTTGGTGAATGAGTCCCAGTCAGTCAAAAAGTCAACATTTCCAAATTTTTAGAGCAATTTTCAATCTTTTCCAGTCTCCAATTGCACCTCATTCAGTTTCATTAAGTTCTGTTATGGTTTGTTTATGTTTTTAATTCATTTTGCATATCACTATGTGTTTTCAAACACTTCAGATTTCTTAGTTTGGCATTCATAGTCAATAGATTTTGTTCATTTTTTGCATTTAGATCATCTCATCTAGGCATATTCCATCCAAATTACATTAATCTTGAGTGTGAATATATTAGTTTGTACTCTATTACTTTCTTGTTAGGTGAAAGATCCTAAAAGTGTAAGAGACCATTAGGGTACCAAAACCCGTGTTTACAATCCTTCAACAACTTTTGTAAAATAGAAGAAAAAGATTCTACTAACTTTGTAAACTTCATATTGCATCTGAGGCCATGATCGTTAGTCACAGCAACTACATTTGCAACAAATTTTCCTTTTCCTAAGATGGACACAATAGACTTTCCTTCAAAACAGAAGTGTGAGGAGGATCCCCCAAACTGAACTACCATTTGTTGATACTCTCGCAACATGCCACACAAATGTGAAAAAGAAGGGTATCTCATTAGGGAAAACATCTCCTGTTAGGATCACTGCAAGTTGCCTATGAACACCTTTTGCACATTGGAGTCGGGTAGGGAGTATGAAATTTGTGAAAAGAGCGCTTGGTATCTCGCTACGAAGTCAATTATCTTTATCTCCCTACTTACATCAGACAACATCTAAGAAGGTCAAATTCAGACCGATGTTAGCTTGGATCTGACAAAAAAAGTGATTGACGAGCTGGTCAAACGAGAATATAGAATTATCAGGCAAGGAACAGTACCACTCGAGTGTTGTGTCCTTGAGAGATTGAGGAAGAGTTTTTCCATTAAAGCATCGTGATGAAAGAAATCCATACACATGGTGTTAAAAGCTGACACATGTGTCTATGGATCCCCTTTACTACCATACTTTTTGAACTTAGGAATCTCCATTCCCTGTGGGAAAGGAGTACTCAAGATTGCCATCGACAACAGACTATGTTGAAAGAAAGGTTGGAATATAGGTTGGGCGGAGGATCGAGAAAGGCTCACCAATTGGTTTTACATTCGACCCATGTTTTAAAGAAGAGCATTCAAAACATGGTCAAAGGATGACAAAGGTCCAGTGGGACCTCCACCAAAACCACTACCACCATAACCACCTCCGGAGCCACCACTACTAGTAGGACCTCCATTGGAGCCACCTCCACTATCGAAGCCACCACCATGGCCTGCACCAGAGCCACCTCCACCAACACCACCTCCACTACCAAAGCCACCACTACTTATTCCATTGGAGCCCCCATCACCAAGGGTAATAAACACTAATCGAGGGGCCTATTTCAGCCATGGATATCGATGTAGTAGGCATTAGGACACTTATTTGTCTCTCATAAGTGTCAAGCACCTCTCCTCGGGTAGTACCCGACCTAATGCTATACAAAGGGATGTATGCTTCTGTCAAATCGGTAAGGCCTCGTGAGAACTCCATACTTGTTTGATCCTTACCTAGCATATATCTCACCTCACTAGCAAGTCTAGAAACTCTCACCATGTTCGGTGCTTTCTCTAAATGATTCGTGAGGTCTAACCTCATGTCTAATGCCAATTTTTTTTTTGCAAGAATATGAATAACATCATCCTCATCCACAAACAAAGTTGTGGGGGATTTTGGAGGAGTAGGTACACGAGTGGTCTCATCAATGAATCCTATCTCATCAGTAAAACCTGTGGAAAAGCCAGCAGTGAAGGCTGATGTGACCTTTGTCTTTTCCATTGGTAGGTGTTGCACACTTCTTCTAACCATGAACTCAAAGGTCATTGACTGGGTTGTGATGCTCATAAACCTTCATAGCACTTAGATTTACAACAGTCACTAGGCACAAGGGAAAAAGTCTCAACACAAATAAATGGATAAATGTTGTTCATGTCGGATTCACCAAAAATTGTAAGGTAGGGGGACCAACCACACCAAGGCTCTAGGTCACGAAGAGTTGAGAGTGGCAGGCTGCCCTAACTTACCTCAAGTTAAGTGGGTGTTTAGGTCAAATATAGAGAATGAAGAGCACTCTCAAGTGCTTCTATCATTCTACTTATCCGAATACTTGGATGAGACTAGACGAGCCAATTTTTGGAATCCAAATTGCACCTCAGACAACTCTCTGCCCGAGGACGGTAGCTTGGTTCAAGGATGATAATGTGGCGTGTTGACGTATGTACGACCAGAAAGTGGAAAAGAATAGTCTTGACTACTGAAAAACCTACTTTTAGTCTAGCTAATAAAGTTTAACAAAATAAACAAAATAATGAAATACAATGAATGATTATAAAGATGATAAAAGAGATAGAGAAAACAAGGGTGACGAAGTCTAACTCGCTGAGTGTCTAGTTCGCCAGCAAGATCCACACTCACATACACCTACACATAGTCAAGGGAGGAAAAATGTTGGGTTATATAGGGGTTTGCCTCAGTCAAACCCCCACTTTGGTGTTTCCACCTCCACGGACATCCAGGAAAGCCATGAGATAGAAAATGTGATAAAGGAAATAGAAAGAAAGAGTATGAACACTATGAAAGACATAATGCTACTCTATCAAACCACCACAAAAGGACAATGAAGCAATACCACCTCCACCCAAAATCACTCAAGTCCAATGAAGGGAGAATGCAAGTCTATGATCTTGGCAAAGTCGACACAGCCGCAACAGTGATGGAGGAGGTCTCAAAAGACTCTAAAATCGAAACTTCTATGGTAGCACAACACATTCTTAGTGAAGTTGATGGAGCAACAAGCTGTTGAGTAATTCTCAAGAGATGCCAAAGGAATGCAAGAGAGATCAAGTGAATGTCTAGAATTGTGAAGAAGGTGGAATGGTTATGAAAAATATCCATTTGAAGGGAGATTATGAGGGAAAACGTCATTTTCAAGCCGGTTGGTTGACATAGAGGTGTTACGCTTAATGCCTAATGGAGAATGTAACGTCCCTGTGGACTCTAGGGGCAAGAATCTATAAAGGATGGTAGAGTGCTGCACTCGCGTCCCTGACAAAAATACCCCCACTGACACAAAATACATGCACCAAGTGGATTCATTTCGAATGGGTGATGTAGAATTTCACAGCTGGGTTTGATTCTCTAAGGTGGAGGGATGCAAAAGGATAATTTACACAAGGGGTGCAAATTTGCTCCTATACAATGACCTTTAGACGCAATTGTATTATATTATAGGCCATGAAAACCTCTAATCTCTAAAACTTGTATAAGATTTTTGATTCTTATAACAAAGCAACTCTCTAATTATGATGAGAGCAAGTTCAACCTCTCTAAGTTTGAAGATAATATATTCTTTGAAGTTTGTTTTATTCCCTTCCCATTTAAGAGATGTATAGTATAGTTTTGTGGCACACAACATAAAATTTATTATAATTGCAAGACTATTTTAAGTTTTAGCTCATAAATGACTTGGAGGAGGCTTGCCTTCTTTTTCTTTCCTAAAGATAAAGCTCACATTTACATTCTAATTTATTTGATATTGTCACAA
This sequence comes from Sequoia sempervirens, assembly GCA_007258455.2. Taxonomy (NCBI): domain Eukaryota; kingdom Viridiplantae; phylum Streptophyta; class Pinopsida; order Cupressales; family Cupressaceae; genus Sequoia; species Sequoia sempervirens. Next base: position 24,084 of record VDFB02323364.1, on the reverse strand, counting down.
CTCTCTTCTCTTCTCTTAGAAAAATACAACAAACTATAAGTAGCAATGAATATTTGATGTATGCAGTTGGAAAGCTTAACAGTAATGATAAGATGAAGGAGATAAGGATATAATTGTGATATGATTAAAAAATGGATAATGTTGTTATTAGATTTGATATATGCAATAGGAAAGCTTAATATGATTGATAAGATGCAAGTGATAAAAATGTAACAGTGATATGATTAAAAAATGGGTAATACTATTGTTTCTAAATTTGGACCCTTTGATTTTGAACAACTAACTAAAAATAGTATAATTTGCATGCCTCAAAATAATGTACACATTGAGTACATAAGTATATAACAGTATATTGATAAATTAAAACACAAATTTAATTATTTTGGGTGTAGCAACCTAAATAAACACCCTTTAAAGAGGAATGTGCAAAGGTCGCCTTTGTAAGATTTGAATTTTGCAAAGGATATTCAGTGAAAACAAAGGATAATTCTTAATGAAAATGATCCTAGAAATTCCCTCTTATTAAATCATTTGAATGTGGAAAATGAATGCATTAGATTGTGGTGTCTGATTTTCATATTTAAATTTTCGTGGGAAACAATTGCTCATTTCATATTGTAGTTGCCATTTATGTCTGATTTCTACAGTGGCTTGAATGAATTCAATTTTATATGTAATTTAATTTATTCTACAGTGGCTTGAATAAATTCAATTTTTTATATGAATTAATATATATTTTTTGTTTATTGGGGAACCTTACACTAGTAACTGTTGGTGTAATTAATTAATTAATTATTACACTAGCATAAGTTAACTTAGGTCTTGCATTTAATTAATTAAATCCTAGGTTGCATTATTAGATAAATCATTTAATAAATGGGATAATATTCCCTTCCTTATTTGTAGGAGATAAGATTCCTTCTAAAAGATGAGTTGTCCTTCTAGAACTTATCTCAACATTTAATGATCATCTAGATAGGATTCACATGTTGTCACATGTTGTTAGATCAAGACACATGGCAACATCTCATGCATACTAGGGTTTACCTCTTGCCTATATAATCAAGCATCTTGTTCATTTGTAATATATCCAATATCAATATATTATCAATAGAATATTTAATCAACATTCCATTGTTGCAACACTTTCTTTGTGGTCAATCATCTTTCCTAGCTCAAAGGTCCTCCATCGAAGACTACACCTTCAAGGATTGTGCATCCATAATCTCAACAGTAACTATGCATGCAGGTACAAGTAGTAGATGGAGTTAATGCATGAAGATGTGATAGGGAGTGTGGGTGAAAGTTGATAAATGAAATGAGACTAATTCCCAAATTTAAATGCAATGTTTTAAATTGATTTCTATAGATTAAAAAATAAAATTTTATTAAAAAAAATATATAATATTTAAAGCTTAATTAAAGACTTTGAAATTAAATTGCATATAATGAATTGATCAACAATTTCACTCAAATACATTCAATCATGCAGTAAATAAATTATTAATTCAAAAAACTCAAAGGGTTTAAAACAAATTTATTGCTCAGATAATTTATTAGCATTAACACTTATCTTTGAAATGTGCAAAAAAAATCTCCAACTATTGCTGGAATGGTCCCTAGTTTAGCCTCTTCTGTCTGTGAGCAGTTTGGGAGGAAAGTAGACTTTTCCACTCTACACGAGTGTTGGTTCCACTAGAACAATGCTCAACACTTGTGCCACAAAACCATGCCCTGGCCAAGACTGTCCTAAGTGCACGCACTTGTACCCCAAGTTGGACACCCACTGTAGGACTGCCCCTTCTCCGTCCTACTCACAACCTGCTAACTTGGAACCCTATTCCCACAATGTGCTTTACTTGTTTTTTTTCCCTCTTTTTCCCTATATCCCCAAATAATTTAGTTTCACGAGTTTTTATAGAACATAAAGGGTAGTTTCAACTGACACACCCTTTTATAAAATAATTACAACATCCTGTGAAGACTCTAATTACTGTTTTATTACATTTTATTCCTTTAACTATTACATTAGCTCTCATTTTTTTACTTTTATTCTCTTTTCTTTTCTTTTCTTTTTTTCCCACGGGGAAAAAGTCTCATAACAATTCTCCCCCTATTTTTTTAGATGCTGCCCTCAATAGCTTGATGATTTTCTGCATCACACATACATATAAATAAAACAACCTTTAGTTAAACAAATGAGGATATTGGTCTTTAATAAAATCAACATTTTCCCAAGTAGCACTATCATTATCATAGTGAATCCATTTAATTTTTACTTCATTTATAACCTTATTTCTCAATATTCTAGACCTTTTTTCAATTATTTGTTCAGGTTCAACCTTGAATTCACAAGAAGGTTCAATAGAAATACTTTTCCAATCAATAACATGATTTGCATTATATACATATTTCTTAAGTAAACTTACATGAAATGCATTATGGATTTGTAATTGAGGGGGTAAAGCAAGTTTATAAGCAACATCCCCTAATCTTTCTAATATTTCAAAAGGTCCACAAAAACGAGGAACTATCTTAGAATATTTACCAAGTTTTAACGAACTCCTTTTTGGTTTGACTCTAAGAAAAACATGTTCACCAACCTCAAATTCTCAAGTAGACCTCTTAGAATCTGCCTAACTTTTATACCTATCTTGGGCAACCTTCATATTTTGTTTGGATTTATTAATAATGGCTTCCATCTCTAACAAGTTTTCATTGTCATACCAAACTTTATGGATAGGATCAGATTATGAAATGGGTGTATTACAATTTCGGCCATAGACAACTTCAAAAGGTGACACCTTAACGATGGAATGATACCCTTGATTGTATGCAAACTCTACCAAGTGTAAATAGTCTTCCCATGACCCAAGTCTATCCATGGTATACATTCGCAACATGTGTTCTAAGATTCTATTAACCCTTTATATTTGGCCATTAGACTCTGGATGATAAGCAATACTAAAATTTAAATGAGTACCAAGTTTTGCAAATAGAGATTTCCAAAAGGAGGTAAATCTAGGATCTTGATCCAAAATAATGTTCTTTGGAATACCATGTAGCCTAACAATTTATTTGACAAAAATGAGGCAAAATTAGAAGCAGACAATTTTATTTTAATAGGTAAGAAATGTGCCATCTTGGTTAATCTATCCACTACTACAAAAACAAAATCATGTCCTTTACATGTTTGAGGTAATCCAGTAATGAAGTCCATACTAATTGACTCCCATTTCCAAGTCAGAATAAACAACAGTTGCAAGAGGCCTGGATGTTTACATTGTTCCGCTTTTACCTTTTGACAAGTTAAACATTGTTGAACATAAGTACAAATTTCAGTCTTCATTTGTGGCCAGAAGTAGTTTCTTTTGATTGAGAGATAGGTCTTTTGGAATCCAAGGTGTCCAGCTATTGGGATATCACGAGAGTCTTTCAGTATTTGAGATTTAAGGTTAGGTATATGGGGAATACACAACCTTCCTTTGTAATAAAGGAGACCATTGCTACTCAACAAATAAGATTCTAATCGATCTTTCAAATGGACATTAGAGGAGGTATTTTGGAGACCTTCATAAATGGGTTGAAAATAGTCATCAATAGGTAACTTGGATTTTATATCTTGTTCAAATTGACTTCTCTCAAGGGTCAAGGCATTAACACATAGTCGTTTTTGACTTAAGGCATCCACCACTGCATTTTCTTTTCCAGGAACATATTGGACGGTGAAATCATATTCAGTTAAGAGTTCCATCCATCTTCTTTGTCTCATATTAAGGTGAGGTTGAGTAAAGATGTGTTGGAAACTTGATGGTCAGTTTTTAATATAAACTTATTCCCTAATAAATAACGACGCCAAATCTTTAAGGCATGGATAATGCCTGGTAATTCAAGATCATGGATTGGATAATTTATTTCAGTGGGTAAGAACTTTCTAGATTCATAACACACCACTCGGTTATCTTGCATTAGAAGACCATCGATACCTGTACCGCATGCATTGGTGATCACAACAAAAGGCTTACTAAAATTAGTAATACAAAGGATAGGTGTAGATGTTAATAAAGTCTTTAGTGTGTGGAAAGCTGTATCACATTCTCAAGTCCAATTATAGCTTTGTTCTTTCTTAGTTAGATCGGTCAAAGGTGAAGCTATCTTGGAATAATTCTTAACAAAACGATGGTAAAACCCAGACAATCCTAGGAAACTTTTAACTTCATGCACATCCTTTGGGATAGGGCAATCTTGAATTGCCTTAATTTTAGCAAGGTCAGACGGAATACCTTTTTCAGAAACATGTCCTAGGTAAGATACTTTTGATTTGAAGAATTCACACTTGTTGAGTTTGGCATATAACTTATTCTTTCATAAGGTTTCTAGTACCATCCTGAGACGTTCTTCATGTTCTTTTTCATTTTTTGAGTATATTAAGATATCATCTAGGAAAATGATTACAAACACATCCAAAAATGGGTGAAAGATATTATGCATTAAGGTCATAAAAGTTGCAAGTGCATTAGTTAAACCAAAAGGCATAACTACAAATTCATAGTGACCATATCATGTTCGAAAGACAGTTTTTGGAAATGTCAAATTCTTTAATACGAATTTGATGGCATCCTGATCGTAAATCAATTTTAGAAAAACATTTAGCACCATGTAATTGATCTAGGAGATCATCAATTTGAGGTAAGGGATACTTATTTTTTATGATTAATTTATTAAGTTGTTAATAATATATGCATAACCTCATGGTGCCATCTTTATTTTTGACAAATAATACTGGTGCACCCCAAGGAGAGACACTTGGTCTTATTTTTCCTTAAGTAATTGTGTCAACTGAATTTTTAGTTATGTTAATTAAGGGATAGTTTAGCGATAGGGAGCTCTAGATACTAGTTTTGCTCCGGGAACTAAATCAATTGCATGTCCTACTGATCTTTTTGGGGGTAGACTATCTAAATCTTTAGGAAAAAAATCTTTGAATTTTTGCACTATAGGTTTGATATTGATGCCTAACTTGAATTTATCACCTGTTTGAAAAATCATAGCACAAAATATCTTACAATTTTTCCTAGCAATACGCTTGATTTGCATAGCTGATATGGTTTTAATGTGAAGAGGTCTTTTCTCACCCTGTAAAATTTGACATGTCCCCATGTTAGAGTTTATGATGACTTGTTTGTTTTCACAACCAAGGAGGGCATTATTTCTTTCTAACCAACTGATACCTAGAATAGCATCATATTTACCAATATTCAATACATGAAAATGATCACATGTTACAAAGTTATCTAACTCAAATTCTAAGTTTTCAATAAGTGTACCAGTTTGTTTTACTATTCTACCATCTGCCATTTCCACCGCTAAGGGCTCAATTAACTTAGATGTAATTTTTAGTTTAGAGACAACTTTAGGAGAGATAAAATTATGACTACTACTAGAATCAACAAGAAAGATAATGGGATGACCATGTATGAATCCTTTAATTTCAATTAAGGAGGGTTGAAAATGCACCATACCTGCATCAATGGCTACATAAATCTTCATGTTGGGTTGTGGAGTAGAGGTAGTGGTGCCCTTGTTTTTGGGTTTATAGTCCTCTTGTTTGCAAGGACAACAATGTTGGTAATGGTTCTCACCACAAGTCCAACATTTTATTTTAGGAGGTGTTGGTTTATTTTGGTTGGGTCTAACTATCTTGGTGAATCGACAATGAACTTTCTTTTGACCAAATTCATTATGCTTTCTATTACGCTTTTCCTTGGCTTGCCTTAAAATTTGATCAAGTGTTTCAAACTTTTCTCCAGTTTGGGCTGCTTCATTTATTGAGGTGGGTTTACCACACCACACATTAGCTTGGTATGCATGTCTTAAACCATTTATGAATTGAACCACTCGATCATGTCCTTCAATGAATGGTACAAATCTATTGAGTCTTTCAAAACCTTGTTTATATTCATTTATTGATTGGCCTTGTTGTTTTAATTCAAATAACTCAATTCTCTTTTCTTGTATGAATAAATCAAAAAGGTATTTTTGTGAAAACAATTGTTTAAATTGTGACTATTTCACTTTGTTGGCCTTTAGTTTTTGAGATCGAATTATATCTTGCCACCAATTCAAGGCACTATTTTTAAGTTGATACATGGAAATCCGGGTCCTACTATAACTACTAGTGCTTTGCAATTCGAAGTATCTTTCTAAGTTGGTTAGCCATTGTTCCACTTCCTCTCTAGTGCCGGTATTGCCACTATACTCTGGTAATTTAATCTTTCGAGCAAAGTTGTCTAATTCTTTTTATGTTTGTTTACTGTTATCATCTTCAGAGGATTCAAATTCAGAAGTGTGAGAAGTGCTATGACTAGAAGTTGAGTCTTCCTTTAATGATATTGGTCGTTTCTTGGATTTTGTTATTTAATTTTGCTTCTTTTCCTTCTTGTTTTTGAACTCTTCTTGCTTTCTGATAGTTCTACATTGTTGAGTCCTTTTTGTTCTAGTGCTTCTTGCCTAAGTTGTTGTACTTGGGCGGCTAATGCAACAACTTCTTGCATTAATGCTTGGTTGGTCCTCTCCAAATTCTCATAAGCTTTTTGGTTGCTCTCAAATGTCATTGTGGTAGGTCAATCTATTTAGGTAAAGAAATTAAATCAATATTGATTGTTTTAAAAGTTTCCTTTTTAAACTTGCAAAAGAAAACTTAGAAGATAAAAAGGGTGAAATTAAGGTTTCAAAATGTGAATCAATTTAGACTATTATAAAATCTAGTTTGTCTATTTATTTAACTTTTGAACATAATAAATAATTGATAAAAAATATAAGAATCAATTTGAACTATTATAAAATCTAATATATCTATTTATTATTATTATTATTTTATATATATATATATTTTAGAAAATAAATGCAACGAAATTAATTGATGATGGGAAAGGCTCTCATACCAAATGAAATAAGACTAATTCCTAAATTTAAATGCAATGTTTTAAATTGATTTCTATAGATTAAAAAATAAAATTTTATACAAAAAAAAATATAATATTTAAAGCTCAATTAAAAACTTTGAAATTAAATTGCATATAATGAATTGATCAACAATTTCACTTAAATACATTCAATCATGCCGTAAATAAATTATTAATTCAAAAAACTCAAAGGGTTTAAAATAAATTTATTGCTTAGATAATTTATCATCATTAATAGTTATCTTTGAAATGTGCAGAAGAAATCCTCAACTATTGTTGGAATGGTCCTTGGTTCTAACCTCTTCTGTCTGTGAGCAGCCTCGGAATATATATATATTTTTAAGTTAACTACACATTTAGTAGTGAACATATATAGGTGTAAGATGGTAATATTTTTAAGATAATTAAAACAATGTAATGACTAAAATATAAACGATTATTTGAATGAATGAATGAATGAATGAGGGATTTTAATGTCGTCCACGAGACCAAAAAGTCTAAGGGACCGAGAACCACAAAACTACGGAGTCTCCAAAATCTTTTCGATACTAGATCTTCTACTATGAATTTTGATCAGAAAACTAGCAGTCTTGATTCTTCCTTCGTCAAATAGCTCGTGTAGGTTGCTGATCTTCAAGTTGCCTTCATATTGACTACAGATATCCTCATAAGCCGTGCACTCCATGATAAAATGCCATTCGGTCTCAACCACCCATTTGCTACAAAACATGCAAATTCTATCCTCCCAAGCTGCCTTAGGTATAGTCCACCTTTAGGGTTCACATAAAATAAAGTCAATAAGCATAAAATAAACAACTATTGAAACATGGTTAATAATTGGTACCTAGTTGTAATTCTCCAATTCGTGAACACGCCGAAGACTTACTTCTTTTGCTCAAAACGTCAGCCATATTCGAACTTCGCGCCCCTATTTTTTCAATCGAATCAAATCCGATGATAGCAGTTCAAAACCTACTGCAATCAAGAATACCGTCTTTTTTTGTTTTTGTGTGACCAAGATTTCCGACCTTTTGGTTTTCTTGTGATCAAAATCTCTGACTTTTTTTCTTTTCTTGTGGCCAAGATCCTTGGGTTTTTATTTGAAGGATCCGAAAATAAAAAATACTTATCCAATCTAAGATATTTGTTTTTATTAAAGTAATCTTAATGGCTTCTGCTAACGGAGAAGGTTTAGGATCTGCTGCAACGAGTATCGTCATATCAGGGCTTATCGGGGGTTTATCCGTGGCATTGTTCTTTGCTTTTTATTTAAGAAGAAAAAGGGAAGAGGTAAAAAAAGCAGCAGAATTGCATCCAGAGGTCACTACCACCAGTCATAAAAATTCAAAGCCTTTGAAGAAAGTAAACCCTAAATCTAATGTTTCAGCTGCTGACAAGGTAACAAAAGCCCTCCCTTTAGTTGTTTATATTTATGGATAGAAAATTAGATCAACTGAACAACTGTGCCCTTGGTTTTATTTTTTCGTTTTAGATTTGGTAAATTCCACGATTTGCTTTTGTTTAATTGAATTGGATCAATCGATTTAAGTTTCAACAATGCCATTATTTATGTTCTATTTTTTATTAAGTAAATTTCCAGTGTAGGGTACCTTGGCCAAGAAACCATGAAGAAGGGTAGTTTTTTGGACTAAAATTGAAATCACATTCAGCAAGCGAGATATAGTATTTTACCCAATTTCAACATTTGTCATGTTTAATTCTGGGGTGCCACTAACAAGGATATCTAAATTTTCCCCGTCGAGTTCCACTAAGTAGGATATTAAATTATCCTTGTGGGGTGCCAGTAATAGGATATCTTTTGGACTCGCAGTTGGCATTGCCCATTGGGTTCACAACACCCATCGAGTTGGATGCATTATTTGTTAGTTTTATGATTAGATTTAATGCACAGAAAATTAAATTCAAAATCAGACACAATAACACAGCAGATACCCTTGGAAAACCCTCCTACTCGAAGGAGAAAAACCCAGCAACAAATATATCTCTTTTATATATGAGCAATGGCAACAAGTATCTTTACAATGAGGCCACACACAAGGCCAATAAACAGCACCAGCAATGGCTGTAACACACACTAATAATCTGCCCTTCAATCCACACTTGAATAGACTCACAATCTGCTCCTATATGAATTCGCATTTAATGGAGAAGGAGATCGAACTTTGCTTGATGCTCAAATGAGAGAAAGTGACCTTCTATATATACATGTTGCTTAGAGGGGTCGCACCTTTTCAAGGACAAGGTCGGCCACCATAAAAATAATTACAAAGGAGGTCGACCATCTTAGAGATATGTTACCATTAAATAATCACAAATAAATAAGGAAGTATGAAGCCCGCAGCTGCAATAACATCAACATTATTTAGTTTAGTTCAATATTTATCAACTCTCTTGTGGGAATAAACTTCCAGCTCAGTTATGAAAGTCCTCGTGTTTTTACCTCTTGAGGTTATCCCGTTTGATGATGCCATTCTTTTCAGTAAGAAAATTGCTGAGATTGGTCACTATATTCCTCTAGCTCTATTATAGAATGTTTGGTGTTTTTACTTTTTGAGCTCAGCCCATTTAGCGATGCAATTCTTTTTAATAAGGATATTGCTGAGATTGGTTAGTTATAGTCCTTTAGCTCCACTACAAAAGCTTTGGAGTTCTAACTTCTTGAGCTTATCCCATTTGATGATGTCATTCTTTTTTAAGTTACTGGTCTGCCCCTTGGTGGTCTTGGTCTGGTCTGACGCGGGTCTGGTTCCTTGTGGGTTCGGATAGGATTGAGCCCATAGACTGTGGGTTCGGCTGTGTCGAACTCGAGCAGACTCGCAGCCAATTTTGGCAACTCATGCGTCCAAGTGGCATATTTCAATTTTTTTTGACATAAAAATATTAACCAACCCCTCCAACCCTAAAATGATGTTTGCCATGAAGGTTTGTGTGGCTTTAAAGGTCTTAATTTGGGTCTTATTGTGAATGCAAAATGATGTACGCAATGAAGGCATGTGTGGTTTTAAAGGTCTTAATTTAGGCTTGGTGGTGCTAGGGACGTTGCTCTGGTCTTTGTGAGGGGCGGTGTTGCCCCTCAACCCCGTTGGGGGCGTTGCCCATAGAGCCCCACAAGAGGCGCTGCCCCTTGACCTTGGTGGGAGCATTGCTCCTAGACCCTTGTGAGGGGCGTTGCCCCTCAACCCCATTTGGGGCATTGCCCCCAAGCTCCCATTGAATTCATTTGACTTGCCATGGACTCTCTAAGTCCAAGTTCCCAAGTTTCCAAGTTTTCCTACAAGTCTTCATCTATAATATTGTCATCCAATTGGACAATCATCCCTAATGTTTACCTGCAAGGAGAAATGCAGCAATGTAGTTAATTTTAATATAATATATATTATGACATTCGAGTTTGACTAATTGACATTTTAATGTTTTTTATTTTTATGGTGGTTTGGTTTATTATACAATATATGGTGCTATGTGTGCTATTTTGAACTTAATTACTGTTGTAAATATGTATATATTTTTTTATTTTTATATGTTTTTGTATGGACGAACCCATCCCCAATTTTTCTTTGATCGAATCGATGAACCGAACCTGAACCTGAATCTGAACCGGTAACTTAGATTCTTTTTAGTAAGGAATCAGGATACTGCTGAGATAGGTGAGTTTTGTTTTATGTGGAGACTTGGATGCATAATTTAGCTATTCTTAACATTTTATCACGGGGTCTGGGAATTTAACCCGGGGCTCTGCAATGAATGCACCAATGTTTTTACCACTAAATTTTATTCTATTCAATGTTTTTATTAAGAATAATCTTGATATTGATCAATTATAGCATTAAACAGTTTGAAATGGGGTTAGCACTTTCCTAAATACTGTTTTTATTTTACTGTGTTCCTGTTGATAAACTGTTCAGGGTTTTAATTGTTTCATGGTACTTTGATTTGTATAAATATGGTAGGTGCAAGCCCGGCGCCATCACCCTTTGGATCTGAATACATTGAAGGGACATGCTGATGCAGTCACAGGGCTTTGCTTTTCACCGGATGCCCTGTGTTTGGCAACAGGTATGTTTTATACATTCCCTAAGAAAATAGGTTTTTGTTTTATCTTATTTATTTTTTAATAGTTAAAAGCAGATCTACTTAGCAGCCTAGGGAACTTTATAGGGGGCCGATTTTTGGTATTGGGCTATATTTTGTCATACTTGCTTCATGAAGATTTGCTTCAACTTCTATAAAACAATATCTTTTCTTCTTCGAAAATCTGTCTATTTTTCTTGCAAAACATATAATGGAAAAATGTTGTTAGATTCTCACAAATTTGTTTTCCTTAATAGGTAAAAAACAGCATAGGGAATCCATTGAGGTTCCAATTTCAGATAATCCTTCTAAAATCTATTTATAAATTACATGGGACTTTCTGAGATAACAAGAAACCTTTGGGCTGTTAAGCAAGGAATGATCATGAGAACTTGGTATCTGTGAATCACTACTTATTAAATATAAATCATAAAGTTTCGACTCAAATTATTAGGCAGCTGGTTCCTGAGAAATGATATTACATAATGATGCACTGTGGGAACACCAATTGCATAAAGTTTAAGAATGAGGGAGCTCCAAAGTAAATGGTTCATATGGCACAATACATGTTATCAAGCAGCTAATTCCTGAAAAATGATATTACATAATGATGCACTGCAGAAAGTCTATTGCATAATGTTTAAGAACTAGGGAGCTCCAAAGTAATGGTTCATGTAGCCCAATACATTCTAAAGGTTTTAGAAGATGGCAAGTTAAGTGGGCCTGATTGGCAGAGTGGGGAGGGAATTTTATGGTTAAGCCTGCTTGATATTCCTCTAAGTTACAGGTTTCAAAAGGGGAGATTACAATTTTGACCCAACCAACTGAAAGGAAGAGATGAAAAGCATAGCATCTACTGACTATATGCATCTAGAATTGGACTGAGGTCTCTTCAGAATGTTGAGTTATAAGTGAGATTGTCATGTCCCCGCCTAAATTTAAAAATTCTCAATTAAATAATATGCCCATCGATCTCAGCAGGTCTTAAAGATTAATAAAATCAATTATAGGTGCAAGTTGATACTAAGCGGCAGTTGAGAGGACAGCTGATCCACAATGAGTAGTTATAATCAAGCAATTACTTTTACAGCTGCGATTTCCTTAAAAGAAAAAGAATAAATAATAATTAACTAAAAGTTAAGAGGCATCAAAAAGGCTATGACCATCGAAGAAAAGGGTATATAGGAAGGATAACTCAAGAAGAAGAGGGCCTCAAGATGTGAAGAAATATTAAATATATTTCCTTGTGAAGTATTCAGCCACCCAGGATGAAACCCCTCAAAGATTCAGAGATTTAAGGACAAAAACCCTTAATTTCTTTTGGGATGGAAACTCCTAACTTAGATAGAAATTTAGGAAACATTTCAAGATATTTAGTATTTTCAAATTTGTATTAAAACTTCAAATCTGAAGTTTATAATTATCAAAATTATAAGTTTAAAGTTAAATCAATATTTATAATTCATTATGCAAGTATTATTATGAGTGTGAAATATATATTTAAGGCAAATTTAAAGAACTTTTAGAATGGGACATTAGAGAGATAATGTGAAATGTAATTGGTTAAGAATTTCGAATACCACTGGTGTGTTATTAAATCTGGGAACTAATAATTCATGTAAAGCTACAGAAGAAACTGAATTAGTCTGGAACAACAATCTGCTGTGAACTGTTACTTTTAAATTTGTTGTCGGAGACCCTTAACAGCTATTTGAACCAAAATAAAGAGTTTTAAGTGGACCATTTATGCTCATGGGAACTTGGTATCTGTGAATCACTACTTATTAAATATAAACCATAAAGTTTGACTCAAATTATCAGGCAGCTGGTTCTGAGAAATGATATTACATAATGATGCACTGTGGGAACACCAATTGTATAAAGTTTAAGAACAAGGGAGCTCCAAAGTAAATGGTTCATATGGCACAATCAGGCAGCTAATTCCTGAAAAATGATATTACACAATGATGCGCTGCAGAAATGTAATGTCCCCTTTTTGGGGTAACCGTAAATCTGCCCTAATTTATCAATTTCAAGTAATCACCTTGGGTTTGGGAATGTTTATAGTGCAAATAGGCCCCTGCAAAACAGAGTTAGAGAATATTTACAAGATAATATTAATTAGAATGCATATAAGAGAATCAAAGAGAGCATGGTTAGGGATACAACTACCTGTTTAGACCTGCAAATATGTTAGTAGACATTTATGAATAGAGACAATATCATAATAAAATACGTTTTAGATGTTCTAGTTCATCCTTCCTTGGACACAATGGCCTGATAGGGTGCCCAAGAAACTCTCTAATCTAGGCCCAAGAGCAGTACACCTCTCTTGGCCCATGTGGCCCTTGCCATCCATATGGGTGGGGTACCTAGTGAGGCATCCTATCACCGTTCCCATTATCAGAACCATTATTGCTTAATTATGTAGGGGATTTGAGGTTGCAACTACAGTAGGGTGTCCTGAGTAGTCATTCCCTCTAAGCCCAAGAGCAGTACACCCCTCTTGGCCCATGTGGCCCTTGCCATCCATATGGGTGGGGTACTTAGAGGGTGACCCACACGCTGTTTCCCCTCCTTGTAGGTCCTCAACTCCCTTGTTATGGCTAGTGTTTGCAATTGGATACTATGAATGTCAATCTCTAATCAATGAACATTATTCCATAATATAAATGCACAGATTCTGATTACAATTATTGAATCAATGACATAATATAAGTGTAGGCACATATTCTATTTACATCAATCAATAATACAGATTCCTTATTTGTCTTTAGTTCTTATAGATGATACAGATTTACGTAGATGATTAATACATATCAGATTTTCCTGCACTACTATGCAATGGTAAATATGCATATTCAACCCATTTTTAGTCTATACAATATATCATAACATAGAACTATTATTTGTACTCACAATAAATGATTACTCAGAATCATACAGGTGCACAACCTACTAATATCCTGTTTCTTGCATATTAATAACACAGATCTATTATTTATCTTCTGCAATAATTGATAATGCACAACCTACTATTATTATGACCATTAGCTATTGGATTCCTTTGCACTTACAGTATATATACAATTCTTAAATACTTAAACTGTTACTTACAGCCAGAACGTATTTACAAAATACTATGACAGACTTACCTTGCTGCGTTTGCGGCTGGAGACTCCCTTCTTTCCTTCGATGTTGCTGTGTCTATTCTCCTTTTTACCACTTGATCTTACAATTGATTGATTATAGGACGAGGACATTCATAAATATATATACATAATATATTCATATTGTATTAAAGAGTCATTATTACTGATAAAGCTCAATAATTGCTGCAAGTGTCAGTATTGCATAATTGAATATAAAGCATATACATATATATAGTTATTATTAATTATTTATAGGTTTAGAATACTCACCTTGACATGAACATGTATATCATCTATATTTATATATATATTCACTTGTATCAGTATATATATATTGACACTCATATTATATTCACTTATAGTAACTATGACGATTACCAGCAAAATAATTATATTCAACAATTATATTAGGACATACCACAGTCTGCTGATTTCAGAATATATTCCTGTTTTCTTTCTTTACTCTTTCCTCTATTCATTGAGCAGAATATGTTTAATCCTCATTCCCCTTCCTGTATTACTTACTGGTCTCTTCTTATAATCTCCCCTCTATTCGATGCCTCACCTCTTTTGGGATGGATCTAATTTTATATCATTATCTCAAGATGAAAGGACACATTTTTTTAGACTAAATGTGCCCTTAACCTTTCAACTCAGATTTTGTTTATTTCCCTTTGTCTTTGGCTAAATCACTGTCTTAGAGATTTGTTTGAGCGCTGCCTTAGACATGCTTTGACCGATGCCTTCCTTTTGACTACAACGTTTCCTTTAAAATCGCTGCTCTTAGCAATCGCTGTACAGTATTTGTTCATTTTATTTTATATTTTATGTTTAGTTTATATGTATTAGATTTATTATTTATATTATTCTTCTTGTGAATATAATCTTTAATATTATATTTATAAGTACTAATATTAATTATTATTCAAATCTGTTTCCTTTTCAATTATCAATAATAAGTTGTAATATTTTTAATTTTAATAATATATATTTATTTGTAATATGTTTATATATTACATTATTTAACGATGTTTAGGTTTCGGTATTTACAAATAGTATTTAGGATGGTAATTATTTGTATTTATAATAATAATATTGTTTAAATGGCAATTACTTATTTTATATTTTGATATTTATTCAGTTTGATTCTTTGTATTTCAATACCGCAGATTTGGTACTACAATTTTGGGGACATGACAAGAAAGTCCATTACATAAAGTTTAAGAACTAGGGAGCTCCAAAGTGAATGGTTCATGTAGCCCAATACATTGTAAAGCTTTTAGAAGATGGCAAGTTAAGTGGGCTTGATTGGCAGAGGGGGAGGGAATTTGATGGTTAAGCTTGCTTGATATTCCTCTAAGTTACAGGTTCCAGTGTGGTATTCCAATAAGCTAGTACAGCCAATATTTTTTGGGGGCTGGTTCATCTGTTAAAAAAACATATAAAAATCACAAATATATTAGGAAAGATCAGATAACCAGGTAACATGCATATGATATGCAGAACAACAATGAAAATACTACTTTGATGTCAAATTGCAAACTTGACTGTCATGATAGATAGGCAGAGGTAGGAAAGATTAATGTTGAGGCAAATCTACTCTAGCCTATTGAATGGAAATCATATATGGGGGTCATCTTCCAAGCATAAGGTTGCCACTATGGAAGGTCCAATAATCAAATTAATAGTTTCAGTGTTTGCTAAAAATAATTTTCAATTTTTAGGGAAAATTGCTTTTTGATTTTTTCATTCTCTTTTTGCTATTTCCAATATTGAGTAGAGAAGCTCAAAAATCCAAATTTCTAGTTTTAGAAAGTTGCTTTTTGTCTTTTTGAAGAATGGTAGTAGATGTTAGAGGCAGGTGGTTGTTAGAACATGTTTAGGTTTCATCATGTTAGTTTTAGATCAGAAATGTAAGCAATAAATAATGCAACACATAAGACAAATGAACATAACAGTTTACCTTGGGAAAACCCTCCTTCTTGAGGGAGAAAAACCCAGCAAAATATATCTCTTATATAAAGGATGAATAAGAGCAGAAATCTGCTTTACAAATCAGATCCTTCTCAAGGGCGAACTTGATACAATAAATGATGAAAATCTCTTCTTGATACAACTGAATATAAATCTTCTTGAATCTGATCTGCTTCTAAAGATGGTGATCTGCTACTAAGTGCAAACTCCTTGAGAAAATGCGAATGAAAATGAGAATGAATTGATGATTGAATGAATGATTATCATCTTGTAAATATACCAAACTAGGCGACTCTTCATCTAGTCGGCCTCTTTGATAAATAAAAAATAAAAAATATAATTTGTAACAGGAAGGCCAACCTGCCTTAAACAAGGGGAAAATAGCTCCCAAAGCTATAAAACACTAACACATCACAAGGAAATGGAATTTAGAAAGAATAAAGGCAATAAGAAGAAGAAAATTTATCAAAGTTAGTGTTCAAAAATGAAAATAGAATGGAAGTAAAAAATAAAAGGTTAAAGTTTTGGCATAATCATTTGAAAATTCTTCTAATTTGATGAAGGGTAGAATTTTCTCCTCTACAAGCCAAGTAGGGTAGCTTTCTTGATGGCATTGTGTTATCCTTGTTCTTGATCTTACATGAAATTTTGAACTTTTCATTCCTTATCAGATAAACATTTTGACAAACAGTTTACAGACATTTCATTTTGAAGCAGAAATGGATTACAACTCAAATAAACAATTACACAATATTTTCCATAGTAATTAAAATAATTATGAACACACACACAAAATTATTGCCAAGATAATTGATTGATTAAAAAAGAAGCAAACACATTCTTATATAAAACTACAATGAGCTAATAATAGCGGAGATATCAATAGACTAATAGAAGATAACTGAATGCTTTATTGAAAGTAACTGAAATTAACTGATCTTAATTGAAAGCTAACTTAAAAACGTAACTAAAAGAATAAAAGAATATACCTAAAGTCTATTCTAATATATTATTTGACCATTAAACCAAATATAACAATATTATTTTAATAACCTCCCTTAATGGTCAATTTATTAACTACACCAAGCTTATCCCAAAATTTTACAAACTTATCAGGATTCAAGGACTTGGTTAGAATCATAGTTGAAAAACTCGCCAATTGCAAAAACTTGCCAAGCCCAGAAAATACGGTCTGGAAAAAACTCGGAAAAATCTCGGCAAAAAACTCGGCAACTTAAAAAACTGCTTAAACTTCATTATAAACGCATTTTTTTTGCAAAATTCAATGATAAGATGCATCCAATGAGTCAATAAAATGAGTACATAGAAGAAACAAGCTGAGTCTAGTTATATTTGATGGATTTGAAAGAAAATTAGATACAAAATCGCATCCTCATGTGGAATGCTCAATACACTGATACTGATAGTCTGAAACAAAATGAAAATAGCAAATTGTTTTTGTAAAATTGAAGGTAACTAGTGGAGAGTACATAGAAAACCAAATGAATTCAATGGGAGTTTGTGGGCAATGCCCCTAATGGGTTTGGGAATGCTCAATACACTGATACTGATAGTCTGAAACAAAATGAAAATAGCAAATTGTTTTTGTAAAATTGAAGGTAACTAGTGGAGAGTACCTAGAAAATCAAATGAATTCAATGGGAGTTTGTGGGAAATGCCCCCAATGGGTTTGAGGGACCCCTTAGTGGGGTCAAGGGGAGGCCCAGGTCTGGGGCAACACCCCGGCCCGGGCCCGGCCGGGTGACTCTCGGCCAAATACCAGCCCGCGTCCCCTGGCGATACGTCGAAGCCAAGCAAATTAAGACCTCCAACCACACAAACCTTCATGGTGTATATCATTTTGCATTAACAATAAAACACAAATTAAGACCATCAAAGCCACACAAACCTTCATGGAACACATCATTTTAGTGTTTTTGAAAAGCACATAAATGAATGAAAAAAATAACTCAAAATGCCTTTTAGGCTACGGGCATTTTCGATGTAGTTTTTCAAAAACTCTTACTGGAAAAACTCGCCAAAAGTACGGAGAGTTTTTCCAGAAAGTATGGCGAGTTTTTTCGGCGTACAATTGCCTGGAAAACTCGCCAGCCAAAAAAACTCGCGAGTTTTCGTAAACTCGCCGAGTTTTTGGCGAGTCTTGCAACTATGGTTAGAATGTCTGTAGTCTGGTCGTCAGTGGGACAATATTGCAACATTATTGATCCATCTTCTACAAGTTGCCGTATGAAATGACAATGAAGCTCTACATGCTTGGTATGCTTGTGGAATATTGGATTCTTGGCAAGGTTTAGCACCCCTTGATTGGCACAAAACAAGGGTGAAGGTCTTGCTTGAGACATCTGCATGTTTGAAAAGCATCCTTCGAAGCCATACTGCCTCACATGCTGCTTTGACGGTTCTTCGATATTTTGCTTCGGTCGAGGAAAGAGCTATTGCTTATTGCTTATTACTGGGTCTTGTGATTTCACCCGTGCCAAGATTGAGAATATACCTAGAAGTGGACTTCCTATCATCAACTAAACCCTCCCAATCTGAATCTGTGAACCCAACCAGCCCAGGATCTTTGATTCTGCTATACAGATTGCCAAAGTCAAGTGTCCCTTTTATTAGACATATGGGAAGAGACAAATGAAGCTGCAAATAATACAACACAAAATAATACGTGCTTCCATTCAATACATATTACATATATATAGAAGGATGTCTCCTATATTCTAGAATATTAGCTCAACCGAAATATCCTCCAAGCCTATTATAATAACAATATGTTAATCATATTGTGTCATGTCCCCATAACCATGATATTAAAGATAACAGAATATGCATTAAAGACGCCAACCATTCGATATAATTATAATTGTCAAGGACAATATTATAATTATAATTATTATACTATAAATATTATTATTAAAATATAGATATTAAACAGTTTAAATATTATCACAATGATAAATGTTAAAATATATATAATTAATATAAAATTAAACATAAAATGATGCTATAATTGTCATAATAATGACAATTATGATTATACTGGGTAAAGAGGCACATAATACTTTAATATACGGTATAATATAAGAAACATACATAATGCTCCGGCAAAGACACAAAACAAAATGGTTAATGCTTCCGTGCGAATGATACTCGCTGAGATAGGATTCTCAACTCCATAATTCAATGACTATGCTGGACCACAGTAGACACGTCTTCAGCAAGAGGGCCTGTTGATGATATAAAGAATAGAATGTTCAAACAATGGCTTCAATGCCAATGACCTCCCAATCGCAACTTCAGAGGAGTCCCGACAATATCAGCACATTTGGAATTTTTGACTAAGGCAGCGAACAGTTAGGGAAAGGGGAACGATCCCCTTGAATGAGTTTGAGTATAATACACTCCACGTCAGAAGTCCCCAACCGACAAATCACTCGGTGATATGGGTTATGAGTGTGGCGACAAACTCCAAACGGATGGCTCGATAAATCTATATATTGAAATATCCGAACTCCCTTAAAGGATCGGCAATAAGGTGGCGGTGAATAATAAATATAGTGTACAGGTAAAATACTAGGCCCGATAGTATGAAGGAACAAAACGCCTTATTCACCCACGTCGGGCACAAGGAAGTAATATCTGATTTTGGTGCGGCTGAATATAATAGCATCGATCATGAATATTGCCTCCTTTGAAATCTCACGCCAATCTGCCAGTATAATATGAATCACCCGAGCAAAGGCAAGTAGGTGATGGTCGATCATGAACATTTAATAACACCTAAGTACATGTTGCATCGGTCAGGATATTATCAACAAGACACAGAGCTAATAAGGCGATAATTTAATGATGAAATTAATCATTCCTTACAAGCTCAAACAGTTATATCGATTAGTTAATGCAAAGAGACGCACCCTTGCCAAATAAATACAATGGAAGGTCATGTTCTTTGACCATATCACGAGTATAAAAAAGGAGTATATTTGGGAGGTAAAAGCATCGATGAAGTAGAGAGAATATATCAGGGAATTGTAGCGGATATATACAGATCTTAAAAAGTGAATCTAGAGTGCTTTATGGAACCATCGATCAGTTTCTTGGAGATTTATCTTTATTATTGAATTTCCTGTTCGGAACCCACTCTATATAGGTAGAAGGCAATATGGGAGCATGAATTATCCAAGTATAAATCAGGGATAGCAGTGCATAGATTTAAAGGAGGAATAGATTCTGGAAGAAGAATCATTTAATAAGGAAAGTGGGACGGGCTGATATGGGAGGACAGAAAGATATATATAAATCCAAGAAGGAAACAACGAACCAATCAGATAAGTGTTTCCAATCTGTGAGACTTTATATTCATATCATCATCGTGGCTAAAACAGAAAAAATTAATCGCTGGAATAGAAAGGAATGAGAGAATATATGCTATAGAGGGAATAAGGATAAAATACTGTCAGAAAGAACATTCTCTTTAACTTGATCAAACGCAGGGCAGCAAGCAGAGAATTCAAATGACCTGTTGTTCTTTATATAAATATATATTTGGATATATATCTATATTGAGACTCATAGATACGTTATAAATGGTGAAGAGAAGAATATACAGAGAGATTATGCTGATAGGAAATACGCCTCTGAGGTGATCAAACACAGAGCAGCAGTTTGAGGTAAGTATCCTCATCCTTCTGAAATAAAGTTGACAGTTCTTTAGGGAATACAAGTGCTATGTACAGTGATGGATTCAAGTTGTTGACTGGCCAATATATTATAACTCTAAAATCAGTTAATGCTTATAAATGTTTTAATCTATTATGATTTGTGAATATAATTAAATATAATGATGTTGAATGAATGCATTGAGAAATTTAAGGATATTTAGATATAAATGTAGACATATTGAGATTCATATATGCATCATAGGTGATGGTCAAACGCCATGTATAGATATAAATGGGTATCATTTACGATGTCCCAATAATGATGCTTGCAGCAATTATTGCTCCTCATAAGGTATTATGATTCTTACTCCAAGAATAGATTCCGGCCAAATCCCTTTCGCTAATACCCATTGAGGATAGGAAGTTTGTGGAGGGAAAGGCGGGTAATTCAGTCAATTGATGGATGGTCCCAAGACGGGTAGGAAACCTTGAGGGAGTCCCCACTTGGAGACTGTTCACGCGCCTTTGGCACAGTAATTCTACCATCCTTCGATGTGGTTAGGAAAGAAGGAAGGACGAAAATCTATTCAGTACATAGATTTAGGTTAATCCCAAAAAGGGGACATTACATACTGTTATGCTAACTATATGCTAATTCTAATATATGAGTTGTTTATAACAACTCATTTACATCCTCACACTAATGTAATAATAATTACTACCACAATGTGAAGCACTAATGATATTTCCTAACATTCCCCCCCTTAGTGTGAACATGGTAGAAAAACATTCACACACTCCTCTGTAGTATGCTCACCCTTGTGGCATGTCCAACTATGTGACTCATGACCTTGATCCAAAAGAAAGGCTCTCTCCTTCCATTGTTTAAAATAGGCTTACCAGAAACTTTGATGTGACAGGAACCCATCAACTGTCCACCTTGTGTGGTTTTTTGGATCCTCCCACAAACATTTTTCAAGATCCATGAACTAACTTACTTTGGTGGTTTTTTTGCCACTATGCTTGTACATCAGGGAGGTTATATAGGAATCAACATACATATCACAAATCTGAAAAACCCATACTAGAAAAGGTTTCACATTACATTCCATAAGAACACAATGTTCTTAATCGTAATCACTGTTATTGATCGTTGCCACTCAATCTCAAACAACATAGACAACCGCCACTGGCACTGGAAGCTGCCTTTGACTCTAGTCGTTTTTGTTGATGCAAGGTAGCTTCGGTCAGATATAAATGATGATTGCTGAAAGCATCATCATCATTTATATGTGATCGAAATTACTCATCATTTATATTTCTAAATTGAGAAAGTCGAATTAATGAAATTCGATATATATAAATAAATTGAACTTTGCTTTATTCTCATCGCTGAATACTTACACTGTTTTGTTTAACATCGATTAAGTAATAATCAGGCTATTAGGAACTCGCACCCTTCAAGGGACACGTCCCATGAAAAGACGTGTCTTCACTTTGTGAAGACACGCCCTCTCATGGGACGCGTCTCTCCTTGGAGGCGCGTACCTTTGTGGAGATGTGTCTCCCCTCTCTTGTATAAAGCATGATGGAAACCATTGAGTGTGGACATCGTAATTTATTAATGTTTTGCAATCAGTACATTCTGCATTAAGAGAAGAATTCAGAAAATCGTCTTTGACTTAGAATTTATCACTCAAAATTTCAAACCTTAGTTTATTCTTAGTTTTAGGATCCCATTCTGATACAGATTTGGTTACATTTACATGGTATCAGAGCCACGTTGTGTGAATCCAAATCAAATCCAAATATCAATTTGCTCAAGAAAATTCGTATTTTCTAGAATCGAATTTACATCACATTCTTCATAATGTCAAGTGTGATCAGATTTGAAGATCGCCTTGCAGGAGCAGACAATTTCACATCATGGAAATTTAGAATCATGATGATCCTTAAAGAGAATAAACTAGACTCACTTGTGAGAGAAAATTTGAAGGAACCAGAGTCTGAACCTGTGAAAACTCAATGAATAGAAAACAATGAAAAGGCCATGAAAATCCTTGTAGATGCAGTTAGGGATTATATAGTGCCCATCCTAGCAAAACATGAAACTGCATACCTTATGTACAAATCTCTTGAGAGTACTTTTGAGATCAACAACACCTGTAGGACTCTTGCATTAAAAAGGCAAATCAACAATGCTCAAATAAACAAAGGAGAGCCCATTAATGCTTCCTTCATGAGGATTATTGAATTAAGGGATCAATTATCTGCAATTGGATATCAAATTGATAGCAAAGAGTTAACTCTAATTGCACTAGGAGGCCTACCAAACTCATGGGAGTCATTTGTTCAAGGAATAAGTGCAAGATCCAAACTCCCTAAGTTTGACAGGCTAAGAACTGACTGCCTTCAAGAAGAAACAAGACTCTCCTCAAAAGAAAACAAACAAAAAAACATAGATGAAGACATTCATGTACTCAACACATCGTCTAATAAAAGGAATAAGAAAAACTCCTACAAGAAAGGATCTTTTAAAAGAAAGAGAAATTCCAATGGAAAGGGATCTTCTAAAAAGAAAGACATCTCTCAAGTGCAATGCTTTAGATGTGATCAATATGGCCACTATGCAATGAAGTGCCCTGACAAATCAAAGCAACAAGCATCTTTTGCCAAAGTAGGAAAGACAAATTCAGATCATGAATCTGAGAACTTTGTGTTCTATTCAGCCTTATCTAGTCAAGTATCTAGTGGTTCTTCGAGGCACATCATAGGGTTTAGAGAACACTTAGACACTATGACTGAAGAGTCTGATGAAGATGTAACAATTGGGGATGACTCTACACATCAAGTAAAAGGGGTTGGAACTTGTTCCATCACATTGAAATCTGGTCTCTCCCTTCAACTCACTGGAGTCTTATTTGTACCTGGAATAAAGAGGAATCTAATATCCATCTTTGCCCTTGAAGACAATGGATATAGGGTTACATTTATGGATGGAAAAGTTCTAGCATGGCCTCAAAACTCAACTATCAAGAAAGCCCAAACCATAGGTGTAAGACAAGGGTACCTTTACAAACTTTGCATTGAAGTTAAACAAGCCCTTACCTTTGACACCTTTGAGTCAAATGAGATTTGGCATAGAAGATTAGGACACCTTCATTTCCATGCCCTACCTTCTATGGAAAAACTTGTAACAGGCTTACCTAAGTTAAAACCATC